>AIHY01000458.1:0-18795 GCA_000331125.1 Phytomonas serpens 9T
GAAAGAGTAAACATCTCTGACGACAGCCGGAGATCTAGCTAAAGATTTTTCTAACTGCAGCTGTCGTGTTTTGGCGGCAGAAATCCACCAGGAATCAGCATCAGAGCTATCATGAGCCGTCTCATTAGTAATTGCAGCCAGTGAGTACCGTTTCTGAAGGTTAGAATTGCTTGGTACAGATGGCACGACACGTGTCTGTTGCTGGAAGAAAGTTGATGCTTGACTCGTGGCATAGAAAAGGCTAGACAGGACACGGTAAGAGCATTGAACCTGCAACCCGTCACAGTTTACTGAGAGGTGGGTATTACTACTATACCGTGACTTTGACTGAATGCATTCCACGGTAAGCTCCGCGGTCGGCAGAAGCACAGAGTCCCAGAGTCCTTTTCCAAAGACATCCACTTCAAAACCTTGGCTTTGCAGAAAGATGGCACGCTCAGAGGCTGCATTGGCAGTATGTCGCAGGACAATATCTCGAACAGTGGCACGCAGGAGCGGAAAGCGGTGATCACTCAAAGTGACGGTTACTAAGGGGATGTACAGGGCGAAAGAGGTTAATCCAATGTCGTCCTTATGAAGGCTTTTTTTAGTATTACGCTCCCTCCCACCTTTTGGCGTCCCTTCGAGTTGAATGGACGATGTCACGGAGAGTGATGTATCTTCCCTAGGAAGGGCTCTTGCCCGTCTAGGATCTTCAGAAGTGTTGCTACGACTGTTTATAGTCTCCTTCACTTCGCTCTCGTCCACACTACTATGAGTGTGATGGGTGTGCACCGGCCTCCATGCAATGGTGGCCTCAATGAGTTGAAGGAGTTCCTTTTCCTCCTGTGAAAGGCGCAGGTGTGAGAAGTACTCTATGGTAGACTGAGTATCGTGAATTAGGGAGCGGAACAGGTCAACATCATTTTTAGTTATGTCAACACTCAGGGGACCCAATGACACAGCATGATGGCACCCTTTGTTCAAGCGTACATCAACACTAGTGGGAGCGAGAATCATAGCGCTTGTTGTGCTCGAGTATACACCTTCAAGTTGAGAATGCATAGCGAGCTGCTGCAATTGAAGTTGGCCCGCTGACCATTGACCATCAAAAAACTGTGTCTGGAGATGCAGCGATGTGTTTAGATGCAGGAAGCGCGGTTCCACAGACGACCGCCAGCACACAGTAAGACTTCGAATAATTCCAGTCAAGCAGTACTGTAAAGATCTCTCTGAGGCATCGTGACCTTGTGCAAGTGATGTGGTGAAAACATTTTCCGACAGGTTACCAGTCCTATCCGCTGATAAATGATCGGTTACACATAAGTCTACCGGTTTTGTTCCCCCCTTATCCTCATCATCAGAGTAAACTACATGTTTGTCTTCTTTTTCTAAAGGAGGCAAAATGAATAGGTTATTCAACACGTCGCAGGCAGCCTCAAGGTCCGTCTTGTATTCATCCGCAGGTTCACTCCACACATACTCTTCATCAGATTGGCTAGCCTCATTACCAAGGCCAGCAGATAGGTTCGAGGAGGATGCGACAAACGACTGAAGTTCTTCTTGATGTTGTCGAGTGGGCTGACTCCCTACCACATTTCTATGCTTCCTTGGTAGTTGTGCCATCTTACTAGGTCTTGATTCAAAATAGGTGTTGATTGGGTTGCCCTTGCTGGCATTCACACTGAAATAACCTTCCGTAAACCCGAGACGTAGCCCTTCTTCGCACTCTACCCAACTCGCTTCTCCCAAGGTTATGTACGGTAGCAACGCTGCTACAATCCCCATTTGCTCTACTTTAGTGGCTAGGTCTCGGCACCAGTGATGAATGGGTATACGGAATCCGCCAGTACCCACAAAGCGCACCGTAAGGCCAGCCTCTACAATCATCAGCACTTGATTAAAGTCAAATCCACGATGAGGAGCACTTACAGATAGCTTACCCCCTTTGGCTTCATGGAAACCATACCTTCTATGTGTGCTGTCAGTTCGGTCATGATCGGGCTCAATGAAAATAGTGTGCCCATTCATGTGCACTGTCAAGTGATTGGAGCTCAGGCTGCGGAAATATAATATTTTGCCATGTCGTCGATGTGACAGGTGCACATCCTCCGTAAGAGACCATTTATTCCCAGAGATAGGCGCTATGTGAATGCATTGAGGTGATACCGTGGCAGTGATCTCCATATCATCACATTTGGCCCCGTTCTGAGTGACTTTCTGATTTAAAAAATTGATCCTCTTCAAAGGGCCCACAATAAGAAATTCAGTCAAGGCTATCACGGAGGGTATGTTCACTTCAACCCCAATGTTTTCAACTTCATATCTCGAATACTCTTTTTCAATAGAGAAAGCTTCGAAGACGCCCCCAGTACGGTTGCGGTGCAGATTTGGTTCATTTCCCCCAGCCCCTTCGTCACACTGATGTTTATCTTCGACACCGTGATGTTCAGCTTCAAGTGGCACGACCGGGCCGCGGCACACTAGGCCGTCGATGTGGACCAATCGCACGTGGTGATAGGTTCGTACAGCATGGCGCTGCGATTTTTGTGGATGATCAAGTTGGTCATGCACATAGTGATTGCATGCCGCGTTTGCAAGTGACACAGACCACTTGTGAGTGGTGTTGGATATAAAACTAGTATGATTTATAGATATCACAAAACAGTCACAAGCAAAGACCGCGTGTGCAGCACAAGCACGAGTCCATTGAGAAAACACTTGTTGCTTTTGTTCTCTTGCAGGCTCAACATTTACGGCAAAAAAATTCCCTGATGCACGAAAACAGACATTCCCACAGCTTGAAGCCTTGCTTAGTGTTGGAAACGATCTCGGTGGCACGACAACCGATGGACTTTGTGTGGCATCGCTGCCTTTGTCTTCTAAATTCAATACTTCCTTTTGTATCAACCCAATATCATGATGAGATCCTTGGGTTACTTTAGATTTACCGAAGGGTTTTCTTTCACCTTCTTGGGAATCAGCGTCCATCGACGAGGCCGCCTCAGTTGGCAAAAGGACTGCCTCGTAGATTCCTTCCTCAGCCCATAGACTCTCTACGAAGACCCATTCATCCTTCTCCGTACAAAATTTAATTATGCGCAGTTCTAGAAGAGGCCCACTAATAGCGAAACTCGGGAGATGGCGCTCATTATGCTTTCCTTCAAGCGAGTGTTCTGAATTATTTAGTAATGTCATCATCGACTGTTTACTAACCTCTTTTCTTTTCTCTGCGTGAAAAGGTGCTGCATTTTGCACAAGTGTAGGCTGAAGGTGGAGTTCTGTGGGCACAACAGAGAACATCTTCGTAAGAGACTGCACCAACTCATATAGTAACATGTAAGAAGTTGGCAATAGCAAGATGAACAGCGGCGATAGCGCTAGAGTAAGAGGAGACTCTGCTTTAGCTGTCAAACATGCACTTCTATTTGTATCCGCAGAAATATAGTTATTGGGGAAATCTGTTGAGATGTCAGAGGGTTCTTCGTGTGCGTCTAGAAACGACACAAAACTAGCTTTGCAGGACTGTATCGTGGTTATATCAAAGGGAAATATAATAGGAAATGTTTTTAAAAATGTCTTTGAAGATTTGTTGACCGCATCAGCATCTGCATGATCAGGTACTTCTATCAGGTCAAGCTTCACATTCACATGAGCGTGATCAAGAGTAATAAATGCAAGAGAACCAGGGGTCGGCTGATAAGTATCATATACTAGTGCTTCGCTGAGCTGACCCATTTTATCTGAGTTACCTGTAGTTGTATCTCGGTGTTTGTTGCGATACTGCAAAGCTCCACATTGAAAAACGATGCTCGCGGCTGGCGCTGGAGGAGGTAAGAGTTGCGTACGCCATTCGTATTCGATATGGATGGCTTCGACAAAAAGGTAAAATGTAGGTGGGCATAGAACCGATTCCTGGAGCGTCTTGTCGAGATGCTTGCCCTCAACCATATCAACACTGTCGATGGTATCATGGTGCTCCTGTGGCTGACGCAATCCCCCCCCGTCTGGAAAGGCTAGCAAGTTACGATCATGTCTATAATAATGTATATAAAGGTTCATTCGAGCACGCTCTGCGAGTAAGATGTTTTTATTATACCTTAGCATGGTTTGTTTAATTTGCCGGAACCCATTGGTGAGCCTGGCAATCGAACTTGTGCAGGATGCTAGTAGTGATTCGTCGGTGTTGCATACTAGCTGGCCAACTAGAAGACGTTGGGATGCAGGCCATAGCTTGGGGTCATTTCCCTGAGTGTCACTAGTCCTGCTTTCCTTGATATCATGTGTTTTGATCGGATTTTGTGAAGTTGCCCAGTAAACTGCTATTGCATTCATTTGTTGGGTTATCTTTGTCTGCAAAGCATCCTTTACCTCCTTGGAAAATGACTCTACACGAGCTAAGAGGTGAATTTCCTTTTCACGAATATACCTCTCACACAGCCTTGGAGTGTCCCAAATAATACTTTCTAATAGCAAGTGATCCATGTGATGATAAAATAGGTTGCTGTATAACAAAGATACGCTAGGAATGCACAACTCATTCAAAGCAAAAGTGTTCGAAAGGCGAAGGCCCCCACTCAGTAAGACCGCGATTCCAGTCGTCGGGAATTGAAGCAGTGTAGGGGCGAATTGCACTGTTGTTAATATGCAACGACTATTGGGGGATTCATTACAATTAACCTCGTCAGAGGCGAATTTATTTGAAGGAGGTGCGAAGGAGGGAAGTCCAGGAAAGTTATCCCGTATGCTTTGTATTGTTGATTCATCTGTGCTGTTGTAGTTCAACGCAGTTAGCCACGCTGCTACTTCCTCGCGGTCGAAGCAAGCTAGGATGGGCTCATGTTGGTACTGGGAAAGCGATGTCCCTGTGAAAGGCTTAAAAAAAGTGCAGCCAGTGATGGACATATTGAGAGATTCATTGGCAACACCGGCATTGAATGGCGGCCTACTATCGTTGGTATAAATGAGTTTGAGAAGTAAAGGATTTTTGGCGCGAGAACAGCCGTATGACGCATAGTGGCAGTGTATTTTCGAGATGCCTACATGTGGTGACACATCTGGTGATGCCGGTGACGCAAGCGAAGTTGGCTTAATAAAACGTAGTTGAGGAAAGGAGAACTGCCCCGTAAGTTCAGTACGTAGACAGCTATTACGATTAGATAAGTGAACTTCGCAGGAGGTAATATGAAAATACATCGAAGCGAATTCTCCACTTCCCAAGAGATAATACAATCCCGATTGCGTGAATTTCATGTCCATTGTAATTTCCATTGGAAAAATACCCTGCAAATGGCAGGGTGAAGGGATGCTTACCTTACAACCGTATACACTCTTCTCCTGTGCCGCATACCCCAAGTCCGCATATCTCTGGGAAGTTGGCGAACGCGCTGGTTGCAGGTCTATGCTGCTTGATCGATTAGTATAGTGGATGCGTGAACCGATATTGCGCAGTCTCCACAAGGGTAGTCGAACTGAATTAAACTGCATCCATAGCGCCTGGATAGTCGGAAAGTGCATCACCGCGTCATAGTTATCAGTCTCGAGATTAAGATGAAGTCGTGAATAGGGAAATAGTAACAAGTCTTGACTTTGTGGTGGAGTAAAATGTAATCGTACAGAGCAATGCCCTCCATTCCGATGTGGAAGTAAGTCAACCACAGTTGGAGAAAGTCCTTTGATGAATGCATTGACACCATCATTCCAGTCTATTTGGGCATCTACCCTTTTGTCCTCATAGTAGTCAAATTTCACAACAAGGCTTCGTCTTGCCAAGGCACAAATTTCAATAGGAAGAAGTATGTTTTCATCATCAATAAGACACATGCTGCAATCGTCTAGGAAAATTGATCCAGACATTTTCGGGAGATTAAACATGCTTGTGTCTCTAAGGTAAACATGAGTATCCTCTTGTGGGTTGAGTAATAAATTTACCACATCATAAATAGATTCGATAACTTCTACAAACATGTTGTCAACCTGTAGGTTAAGATCACTTGCATTAAAGTGAAAAGCGATCCCATTTCCATTAGTCATTCCAGAATAAGGTGATGAAAGAAGCATCGAATCTGCCCACATTAAGAGACTCACCTTGGCAGTGGGGTAGCATGTTGAAGCACACTGTGCACCTTTACAGTCCACACTGACTTTCCACCCATCGCGAATAGCTGTACTTGAGGAAATATTACAGAGTTCCAATGCGCTGAAACGTAAAGAAGTGAACTCAATGACTACTACAAAAATCTTAGAATCATAAAAATCACTGATATTTTCTGAATGATTTTGTGAAATATCGTAATAAAACTGCTTCAGAACAGTCATGGTATTTTTTAGATGCTCAAATGCCACTAAGTTATTCTCGATACTTGCAGTTTTCATATGTATATGGAATACACTATCCATAAAGTGGGGTGTCAGTACTATATCCTCACCTCGGAAAAGGTTTAGATCCGATATGGACACCAAGGTACTAGCCATCGAGCAGTTCACAGAATTAGGTTTAAAAGCAAGACAAGCATCCTCAATGCTTGTGATAACACGCTCAATAGTAATTGAAATAGAGTTAACAGTTATTACAATTTTATGTTCGATCGAGTGTACTGTGGAACGTCTCCCCACATCGTTACCCACGTTTCTAATCTCTCGAAGTTTCTGTGGAACTATGATACTCATTTGGCGGTACTTCTCACATTTTGCGTGTAACGTACTAAGGAAAGGTTCATTAAGAAAAATGCTCAGTGAAGATATCCTCAAAGAGGTTTCAACATATTCCCCGAACCTGCAAATATCACACTTTAGCGTGGGTCTATTGCCTCTCACGATATGAAAATAAGATTCATGTGGGAATAATTTATCTTCTAAGCTATTGAGCTGAGCACTTTGGAGTGATGCACTGATACTTATTTTTTCCCGTTCCGCATGTACTGTAATGGAAAAGACCTCTGCATCTAGAAAAAAATCATCGTCTATGTGAATCCGAATTTTCGGCAATTCAAATGTTAGACGACTAGGAAGGAAATGATTTGGTGGGGATGGCTTACGCTTACTCACAAAATCCTCATGAGAAAGTTCAAAATCTGGAACAATACTATGTGCTTCAAATATTTGAACTGCATCTTGAGCCTTTTTTCTAAGCTCGGTGAGATCCTCGGATGAGAGAGTTTCCTCCGGATCACTATTGTCTGCAACAATACCCTCAGGTACAATCCATGGGGCACTATATTCTACTAGCATACGATTGTAGTATTTCATACAGATCTTCTTCCACAAAACGTACCCATTCCAATCAAAATGTTCTCGCTTACGAGACGCAGATATCTGAGAGAATACTGAATAAATAGCATACCGCCACCATGCAGATGCATTTTCACGCGTTGGTCGTGAAACTGGCCTATCGATACCAGCAACTGATTTTGTCTGATTCAATGCTTTAAATAAAAATATAGAGGCGATTAAAATATTTTGATTAACGAATATCAACCCATCTCCAATAGTGGTGAAGCATTGAAAATCACTATTTTCAGGGTTGAATACAATGGTGATGGTTATTTTTTTTGAGCTCAAAACAGACTGATAACCTGAGACGTCTTCACATACACGAGCAAAATCTTCAAAGTCAAGTCCATTCAATCTATCTTGATCGGAATTCGAGCAAACACCGACAGACTTCCCAATATTTGCGTGCAAAGTGGCATTTTCAATGATAACGCGTCTGAAAATTTTCCCACGCATTTCGTCTAAAGGCAAAAGTACGTGATTGAAATCTGTTGGCTCACATTTTATAATCGGAACTTTAAGAGATACGCCTACTATTCCCGCGCCAGAGTTGCCCGTATCACTTACAAGACAAATAGATAATTCATTTATTTCAATTTTAATATTGTTGAGTATCGTATTTTGGAGACGTTGCAAAAATCCAGGTTTACATACCTTTTCCTTTCCGACAATATCGATAGCTCGTATGATATTGCTCTTTTTTGTGAGAAGTGTGAGCATCTCCAACTTTTCACGCAGGCTTCCCTCCTCCTTTTCCGATTTGGTTGAAAACACAATGCATATTTTATCAACTTGAATTAGGCATTGTTTGCTATGAAAAAAGCGCCATGGTATCTTAACGGCTAGAGAACCGACTGTACCCCTAATCAAATTTATCGAGGAGCATCCACTAAAGGCCTCAGGCGACAACTCTAGATTACGGAGTTGTACTGAACCACTAAGGATACTGGCACGGACAATCTTTTTATTGATATTTTTTATAAATTTCCCGAAATAGGTATCTATCAGGGAAAAGACAAATTTCTCAAATAACATGGCACATTCTTTTTTTTCTTGTAAAAGCTAAAATACTATTTATAGTAAAAATAAATAGAAGCAAAAATTTTCAACAGATAAGGCTTAAGTACATTTACGTACATACATACAAATATCAAGAAAAATATTAGGTTTGACTTTATTAAGCATTGAATATTATTATTGAGAATACATGCGCTGAAACAGAAAAGCAAGAATAATATTAATAATAATAAGTCATAGAAAAATTTGCGAAAATGATACACCACAATAAATGCACGAATCCACTGGCTTATTTGGATGATTATTAATAATCAGTTTACCATCAGCAGAAAGAAGCTTTTGACTAAAATTGATTGTTTTGCCAAAGTTACTGGAACCTGGAAGGCTGTTATATTGATATCCATACTCCATTCCTAAATGGAGTAACTGTTTTGCATCTCTTGAGAGGTGTGCAACAAAGGCATAAACTAAACCTTTCCCTGAAAAAAGATGCCAATGAGCCTCCAGGCAGTAATTTTCACAATTTTCCGTGCAGACATAAACTCGTCCATGAAGCATTTGTCGCAATGTAAAGGTTTTGGCATCAAAGAAGCAATTTCTAACCCTCGAGACATTTAGCAATGTTTGTCTAGCAATTTCCTTTAAATGTGTAACAGCTTCAAAGTCTTTTTCAATAAATGGGTTATTAAAGAATTCATCACGTTTGTCAGATGGTGAACAGGCGGGCGAAACCTCCTGGGTGGTCGAGAAAGCAGGTTTAATATAACTGGCGTGAGAATCAACTTCTTTTCTTCGTGAAGGTAGTTTCAATGGCTTTGGATTTTTTTCATCAAAATATTTTTCTATTGCAGAAAAAACAGAATCTGCCTCTTTCAATGTATTTTTATCGCCTAAAAATATCAGGAAACCCGGTTCGTTATTTGATTCTGAAAATTTTAAGACACGAAACATGTAGTCCTTAAAGTCATTCGATAACCCTTCAGTATTCTGTTTGATAACCGGGTTATCAATTCTAATTTTCCTAAACTTTGGCTCATTAAAATTCAGGAGAATATTTGATAGCAATGGTCTAAAAACTTTGTTGATCGCCCTGGAAACAGAATCTTGACACTCATTTTGAACCTTATCCAATAAGGTTGACTCCATTTGCTTAAAAACCAATTAGTTGATATTGAACGATCAACTTTTGTATGGTGTTCGAGTCCAAAACTGTAATAAATAAGTGATACATAAGAAAATGGTGCGAGAAAAAAATAATATCATAGTATTTTCTGCCGGAGTTATAGTCAAACAAATTCAAGCAAAAGACAATCCCTGATTGTAAATTTAATAGTAATAAAAAAAAAAACTTTTCATGCAAAATAGCCCTTTAAAAAAAAAAAGGGGATTCATTTATTTTCAAAAATAAAAAGGAACAAACCCCCCTGAGTGTATAGCACAACGCCCACACACATTGGTAACCTTCAGTGGATCAGAAAAAAAAAATCACGCGCAAAACACTTGGTAAGGATCATTGAGGAATCCCAAAATTTGCTAAGGCGTTAGTGTGGCACAAAAAAAAAAGCGAAATCATACCAAACAACACAAATTCCTAATTATCCCAGAATGCCAACGCCACATTAAAGATCTCACCGGGGAACTTTAAGATACTACACCGCACTGAGGGTGGCTGTGGTGCGCGTTGGGTCTTTAGAACCTCCCCCTCCCCCGCCCCCGCCCCTGGCTGCCACACCCCCAAAATAAAAATAACACACCGGCGCCAAGCTTCCGCGTCGATTCCTCCCCCGTGACCATACGCGCCGAAAATCGCGCAATGCCAATTCCCCTTTCGAAAATTCCTAATTCAAAAAGGTGTTGCTCATAATTTTAAAAAATAAAATGGATACCATTTTAGGGAAATAGCCACTTAGACGGAGCGGGGCCGATGGGCGCGCGGAACCATTTAGGCAATAGCACATGCCCAAATTCTAGGCCACGGCTTGGGGGACACCGGGCCATTCACGATGGCCCATGGCAATAAGCCTGTGGAAGAAGTTGGTTCCGTTATCATTTAAAGGTTTTACCATTTATCGTATTTCCCAGGTATTGACTTTATTTTGCGTACATTTTCTTGAATTAAACAAATYCATTGCCCTCGTGGCCATGATTTCCCCACAACATGCGCCCGATTTGGGTTTACTCCAGGCTATCCCGCCACACGGTGACTGCAAACAAGCCAAACCCCAGCTATTTTGCAATATATTTTTAATTTTTTCACATAAAAAAATATTATTTATCTGAGTTTTACTACTAAATAAACTCGAGATCCATCCGGCAATATATTGTTTTTTATAGGTGCATTTGCGAAATCTTCCATCAAGTTCCCTTACTAACTATAATTCAACAGTGGTAATAAGATATGTTGGGTAAATTCATTTTTCCACCATTTCGCACCTAGAATTTAGTTGTTAAAAAAAAAAAATCACCTTGGTGAATTTTTAAGCAAAACGCATTTGCCTTTTCACCCATGGCCACGGGAGAAATGAGGCGACCCAAATGGACCCGAATAACTACATTAATAATAAATCAAAGTATATACCTGGCGTTTGACATCATTGTTATTTACAAATAAGTAAAAAATTCATTTGTTTGGCACTACGTTTTATTTCGCAACATGCACAACGCAATTAAAAATATTCTTTCAAGCTCTATCTTTTTAATGTTTTCAAAAGTGATCCACAGTGAGTTTTGGATGTTTCCATAAGAAAAACTTTTTTGTTACAGTTTAATAAGTTTACCATTTATTTTCCCATAGGCTATTATAATATGATTAGTGCCTTCCAACCGAAATATTTTGTTATCCCCCCCCCCCCATAGGTGCGCATATGGGGTGTTGTCTTGAAAAGCATGCATTACTACATCTTATTTTTATGCGAATATTAATAGCTTATTTTTACTATTTTATAAAATATTGAATATTTGTTGTATATATATCTATTTTGCAATTATATAATAGATATGGACCATAAATGTGTATTTCTTAGGAGTGTTTTGTTTACTAGTCCTATTGGTTCCCCGGCGCCTGTTTTATAATATCTGTTGTTTATTATCTTCGATATATGCAATAATATATACTAAAATGCATCTGGCCTATAGTACCAAATTTGTGTGCTCATTTTGCCAGAAAGTGTTCAGGGCTTACTCTTCCCTCGTGATCAATCACAACGAAAAGACACCCATCCATCCCTGTCAAATCCCAAAGGTGTTTTTGTGAGTATTGCAACTTCCAATTTGAATCGCACAAGATGGGGGCGAAACACCGCCGACAATGCCGGCCAAACCCTGATTTTTCCGCCTATCACCAGGCTTATTCAAAAACCGCTTGTTTTCCCCCGCGCCAGGTATCTGTCGTCGCCTCCTAAAAACATAGGCGCAGAGAAAACGGCGTATCATCTTTTTTTAAAATGCCAGGTATGGACTGTATCTCCGAAACGTTCCAAGCCTTGTGGGATGATAGTAGAACAATATTAAACCTTTCTACATAGTGAAGTGTTGTTTGAATTCATCGAAATGATATTCGTAGCTGCATATGCGTACAAATATGTCGGATAAAAATGAGGGGAAACAAATTCTTATCGCGCACATTTTTAAAAAAATTATGTTGATGCACTCATCATTTTAAATATATTTACTTATGAATGGCATATGAAAATTATCCTTATAGAACATCAAAAAATATTTAAACCAAATATGAAGTAGTTACATTTGGTAATTAAGAGAGTACATTAATTTCTCAGAGAAAAAATTTTAAGTTTAATTCATTTACAAAAATTATAAAATGCTCATAAATCTAAAATATACATTTCATTCTTAACTTTTATAGTTATCCTAGTAGTTTCTATTTCTTTAATATTCAATTAATGTCCTCAATTTTATTTATAGTATCTAATTCTACTTTTTCCAATACATACTATTTTTAAAGAATCAGATAAATATAATATAATCGATTTTACCTCATTGATGAATAGTGATTGGGTTTGAGAATTGTAATAACTATTGGTGTTCTCTCCCACAGGAATATACGACTAATTTCACCTGTTCCGATTACAAACAATGGTGCTTTGGAGCCCCTTCCACATCTCACCCGCCGCCTCTTGACCAAACACAAGACGACCCCCAGGAAAATACTAAATCACTGGTGAAACTTAGGGAAGGATACCCTGCAAATCAGGCATTTTTCTCCCCTGTAATACAATACCATATAAACCATCCTATTTTTGTCGGGCAATCTCATATCACTGCTACACAGGTTCATTTTACATATAAAGACAAAGGCCTAGAAAAACTACCGAACAAAAGACCCAGGACTTCCGAAGCTCCACCTGGGAGAATCAGCGCACCACAAGGATTATTGACTAATAAAACCAATTTTGTGTTCGAATTTTGTCAGAAAATGTTCAGAGGTTACTCTGTCCTCGTGATTCATCACAAGAAAAGATACCCGTCCATCTCTAAGGCGTTCTTGTGAACATTGCAACGCCTCCTTCGAATTGCACAAGAGCAGAGCGCAAAAACGCCGACACTTCCCACTAAACTATGCCTCAACAATTCCATTCCATACTAGACCAAAAACTTCTCGATTTTCCATGCGAAATAAAAACCATTGTTTTTTCCTATCGACATAGGTGTTAAGGAAACGGCAAATCACCTTTTTGAGTTCAGGCACCAGCTGTGTCCCCCAACTGTGCCAAGTTTGATAGGATGATAGGAAAAAAATTGTAGAAATTTATGCACAGTGAAGTGTTGTTTAAATATGTGTAGAAGATATTTAAAGCCAAATGAAAAGATAAGTATGTCGAATGAGAATGCTGGAAGATTTGTAATAGCCCCAAACGACGAAAATAGAACTCTCATGAAAAAGAAAAGCTCCGATACCGGGGATCGAACCCGGATTTCCTGGGTGAAAGCCAGGTGTTCTAACCATTATACTATATCGGACCGTCCTTGCAGGCATATTGTAATTATACTTATTGTTTTAATGCGCAAAAAGTAGGTTTCGCTGTGCGATGGTCGTCTAGTGGTTAGGACATTCGCCTCACACGCGAGAGATCGCGGGTTCAATCCCCGCCCGTCGTAAATTTTTATTGTATTACATTTCATTTGTTCTCTGCATTAAGCACCTTAGTAATCAATATCCGATATAGTATAATGGTTAGAACACCTGGCTTTCACCCAGGAAATCCGGGTTCGATCCCCGGTATCGGAGTTTTTTTCTACCCTTTTCAAGAAGAAAAAAAAGGAAAAACAGGCAGATGAGTTGCATGAAGAGGACACAGCAAAGAAAAAAATTCTACAGCAAATCGGCTTGTTATTTATGTTCATTCGTTATTTTATGTTTAATTGTATTTTCTCAATTAGTGTGATATATACAATGCAATATGAAAGGATTAACAATAAAAGCTTCGTTTTTCATTCTGAATATTTGCTTGTTGAGCTGCCAGATTTAGTCTCGTGCATCTTGCGGAGAACGACCAGCTCTTCCAAGGGCACGTTCCTCTCGATGAGAAGCTGATAATATCTCTCAATTTCTGGTCCACTTGGATCGAAAAGATACCACGATCTCCGTGGTTCCTTTAGCATTGAGACAGCGTCCTTCTTTTTCTTCCTCAATACGTGTTCAATCAGATACGATATACACATTACGAAGGATAAGGATCCAACTGCGATGAACGCTATGCCCACGCCACGTTCTTCGAACCCAGCCCTGCCATGTGGACGCAGGACGAATCCTTTGTGACCCCCCAAAGTCTCAACGTCAAAGAATTCTTCTACCTGGAGCAAATAGGTTCCTGGAGTGAGGTCCACGTCTATAATTCGGTACATTTTTCTGAAATTGGATAGGGGGGCACACCTCATCCATACTTGGAAGTCTAAATCAACGGGATCAGGTAGAGAATGCCCAGGCTCATTGAGATACCAGCCATTGTTGAGGTAGGCATTATTTGTAGGATAGGGAAAGTAAAGTGACCACCATTTTTCATCCACAGTGAGATTCTTAAAGCGCACATCTGTGTCTGCACGCCAGCTAATCCCTTTCTTGGAACAGTGGTTTGGTGTCACACTCTTCCCGAGGGGATTACCCTTCGCGTCGAAGTCTGTGCCATTGCACACTAACTGAACCGTGAGGCTACTATCCTTACTGCTCTTCGAAGTCAAGACCTCAGCAAGCTCAGGGGAGGTCGAGGACACAACCTTGAAAAGGCTCAATGTGTCATTGAACATAGACCACGCTGCGATACCGCATGGATTGTAGTTAAAAGAGACTGCCTTTCGTTGCTGTCCATTATACGAGACTACTACTCTTTCACCACTTTTGTCCACATACCCAGGCTTAAGATAAGGCTCGCAATCGGACATGGCGCCAGGATTTTTGCTTCCGGAAAGCTGCGATTTGCATCGCCCTGTTTGAAAGTAGCGGTGATTCTGAAAGAAATTATCGATTTTATAATGCATGTAAACCGGTGCCTTCATTTTTTTGCTTATATTGAAATACAATTGCGTCATTGTACCCTGCTTGTACGTGACTCCGTCCACCACAAACGAACGCAACCCCTCATTGATATTCACAGAGGGATCACTTGGAACATATTGATATCGGTGAATTTGATCGTAATTTTTCTCGACTACATAGCTTTTCGAGCTATGAACAAGTAATATTACACCCAATGTTAAGCAAAGAATTGTGAAGCATAAAAATAAAACGATATACAAAATTGGACGGGGCGGGACGAAAGGGGCAGGAAGGGTTTGTTGCAATAGTGGGTTTCCGCCGTATATGGACCGCCCATATTCATACATGAAGGTGGGTAAAAGGCGCTTCCGTATGCTACTATTCTTCTTGGGTGAACCATGAGGCAGTGAGTCGGGCACGGCAGGCCGCTGCTTTTCATTATCTTTAATGCCCATCTGCGAGACTTGGCCAACAGGCAAGACTAAATGCGCCCTTAGAGGGTTTTATATAGGAAGTCTATTGCTGTACACCAATATTGGATTCCTTTTATGCACACAATTTTCTAAAATGCTCAATTGCACAGCATAGGTATCCGATTTAGAGTACAAAGAGGAGGAAAAGAAAGAAATATACAAAGGAGATAAGCGATGTGAAACTGACATAAAGGCCTTTGAAGTTCGAGTCAGACAATCAATAATACGATATCTTTAGGGAGCAAGTCACCTGAGCACCCTACTAGTATATTCACCTCTGTTGATACTATTTTTCAATCTTCTTGATATAAATACTACCATCAGAAGGGATGCCGACATCATTTCTTTCTACTGCCAAGCGTATGGTTTGACACTAAAGAGAGGCACTACCTTGCGAACCGGATGAGTTTGATACGATAGGAGAGTTTGACTTGGCCAGGCATCTTCGATTTTGTTTGATAATTGTATCGATGTTTGAGAATATTGTGTCTTGTAGCCGAGTTGTCACGGACTCGGTGTCATTCGTGGCGGGGTTGGGGTTGCTAAGCGTATTGCCTTCCTCTCCCTGGGAGACAGCATCCAGCCCACTTACGACCTTCAGTATAGTTTCGATGAATCCATAGTTACCGAGAATGTCCACGTGGTCGCCGCTGACGCTCCCGCCACGCAGGTTTAACACTTTATTTTGCTCGTCATGTGGGTATTCAATGGTCACGACGCGGCCCACGTTCTGCCGCCACCCGTTTGGTGCTCTGCACATGTATCCAAGCGACAGAAGAGGTACCGTTCCGTCACCGTTGCCAAGGTGAACCCCTTGACTGGTATTCTCGTCGTTGTAGTCCATGTTGGTGTTCCAAATCCCATTACTGCCGCGCGTGTCCTCGATACGGTAGCCCACTTCCGTCGTCTTGTTGACGCCGTACAGACACACCACAGTTGTGTTCGGGGCCTGTGGAAGCACCGGCAGCTCATCGAGGGTCTCATAATAGCGTCGCATTTGCCGAGCGCAATCCGTGTGGCCGGATCGCTCGCACTCTTGAATCACTATTTCAGCCAGTTCGTGCATGCCGAGAGTCGTTCCATTCGAAAAGGTCCATAGCCGTGGGTTTTCGTCCTCGCAGCCATGTGGTAGCATCTTGATCAGACAGCTCCATGTCCTTGTACAGTTATATCGCGCACCCTGCGTTACAAACGTATCGAGAACGCGCCGAGCGGACCGTGGCATTGTGAGCGTATCCTTAACATCGCCTTGGAGAAGGGCGGAGGCGGCCTTTGGCAGGCCGAGCACCGTTCCGCCGACGTTGATGTAGTAGGCCACATATTTATCCATGAAGCCCTTTTCCTGCTCCTCTGCCCATTTGAAAAAGTCGAGCGCGACCAGGGTACCATAGCTGTGTGTAATCACAACCAAACGCTGTTGAAATTTTCGGTATTGAAGCTTAATGGCGCTTCGGATATTATGGAAAATGCCATCGCGTTCATGCGCCTTTAGGGGTGAGAGACGCCAGTCGTATGTCATAACCATAATGTCCTGCGGATCATAGCCGATATCCGCAAGATTGATGATCACCTTCGCCCACACCCAGTAGCCAGGTACAAAGTAGTCGACCGAGGTGAGGCCGGTGTCTGGGCGCACCTTGATGCCCTTCTTGTCGAGACCAGTGGTCCTGTCCATAGAGAAGAGGTCCAACCAGCATGCGGGATCCGTCAGAATGAGGAAGATCATGGAGGTGCCGAACATTCGCTGACGAAAGATGGACTGTGAGAACGAGGGCTGCCTATCCAAGCAAGTTTGCTTCGCTTCCCACAGATCCATCGCACTCGTTACAAAACCGGGGATGATAATCACCGGATGTTTCCGCGGTAACTCGGTCCGGCCACCGTTGAACTTATCAAAAAACGTCAGCCCGGGCCGGTTTGGCTCGGCTACGATGAATGGACTCGTAACAGACTCAAACACTTCCTGCGCTTGCGACGAGAGTACCACCGCCAGTACCACTACAAACAACCCCAAATACACTCGTCGTCTCCGAAAGAATGCCACGATTTCTAAAAGCAGCATGACCCGCCAGGGGCGTACTAGCAGCGTGCCAGATTTGCTGAGGTTGTCATCGCTCTCTATAAAACTGTCCAGGTTCTCAGGTTCGTCTTGACCAAAAACACGGGTATAAAAATATTTTCCTACACATCGCATGATGAACTTATAATAAGGATCGCCGCACTTTCCTTTTTCCAAGTCATCTTGATGGCGTGAGACTGTTGAATGCGACAACTTACGTGCCGGTGGTGGTTTGTCTCTTTTTCCAGACTTGTCAACCTTACCATCCAATAATAGGCAATTCGGGGTATCTTGAGATCTTTGAGAGGGCATTTGAATTTCTCCCCTAAATAGCTCTCTATCCGCCAATGTAGAGCCCGACAAGCTTGTATTAATGGTTAATATGCCCCCTAGCTTGTGAAGCTAAGTAATGAGGGAATACCTCAGCCAGGAAACCACCCACGTGTTATATATTAGAGGAAATGTTGTTGAATGTAGTTATTAGACTATTGAGGACCTGCAAGAATAATTGACAGGTTTTAATTCCTAGCCGCAAAAAAACAGAAAGATGGAACGAGGCGTTGAACAAGCGAGAGTGAATGGAAAGGGGGGGGGGGATCATCAAGCGTCACTCTGCATGTCTTTGCAGATATAGATGTTAAGCTTTTTCCAATCGCTATAGGCAATGTACTCATCAAATTCAACACTTGTAATAATTCCATGTTGTGACGCTATGAGGCAAATCTGTTATCGATAAATATATATTAATAACGATCACCTTCCTATTCTATTCATTTGCACCTGATCCTTCCAATGCTACTTAGCAAAAAAAGCTTTATTAGAATTGTTCTATTTGCTAATCGTGAAACTAAGAGCAAGAAACCAAAGACAACACTTCAATTGCCCTTTTTGCTCACCAGTACTTCACAACGCATTATCATTGAGTTCAACGATTCGTTTTATTACATAAAAAGCTTCACCTCAAAATGCGTGTTCATATTCATTCACACGTGCATCTAAAACTCACACTTCCACAAAAGAGAAGTGATTTGGCGCCATTAAAACCTTTTATCACTAGCCTTTTTTTTTGAATCATACACATGGTAGAGTATTCATTTGTGAGCGCAAAGCTAAAAGTACAAAAGGGAAATCCATGCGCAATGCATAAACGGAGACCCCCTTTCAGAGACTTCATTTATTTTATTCTGCATATATTCCCATAACAAATGCGTTGATCTAATATATATTCCACATTAGCCTTTTACGTACCATACGTCTTTTTGCTATGTAGTGTTACTTTCTTCCCTTTTTAGAAGCCGCAAATTGTATATACTTTTTATGCAGCCGATTTTATGCCGTCTGAGCAGCAGCCTATTATTACAGCTGTCACACACAAGTATAGAAAAAAAAACAAGCGGAATAGCCCTCTTAAAAAAGTTTCTAATGTGCCTTCCTGTTTGTTTCCTTGAATGGTGGAGATATTGAGAGTGTTTAGATATAGAAAATACTATAAAAGCCTCCCCCCC
>AIHY01000463.1:0-11579 GCA_000331125.1 Phytomonas serpens 9T
CCCCCCCCCGCGGCGGCCTGCTGACGGGCCCGCTCGTGGAGGAGCTGCTCCCGCCAGCGAAGGAGACGTCGCTGGTCGGCCTTCCCCACCTGCTGGAGGTCCCCACAGAGGTACACCAGCTCCTTCTTCGAGCTTTTGGACTTCAGCAACGCCTTATCCTCGTCGCTGGCGAAGCGCAGCTCGTGGTGGGAGGCGAGGAACGTCTTCGGGTCGTCCGCGCGGAGGAAATCGGAGAAGCTCGCGACGCGGTAGGAGACGGTGGCGAACTCCTCATAGCCGGCGGGGACGTTGGACTTGGGGACGACCAACGCCCCGGAGGGGGTTAGGATCCGCTCCTCCCCGACATCCGAGAAGACTTTTTGCGCGCTGAACAAGGCGGGGTCGATGTGCTTGGGCGCCTTAAAGCCCGCACAGACGACGAAGATCTCGGCCGACTCCATACGCGACGCCAGCGGCTTCGTCGCCTCGACCTTCTCGAAGAGCTGCTTGAGCACCCAGAGAAGCTTGTGGAAATCCTGCGAGCGAAACACCTTGGTGACGAAATACCCACCAAGCTTCAGCATCGACGCGGCCATCTTCGTCGCGGCGAGCACCAACGCGTTCTGCTCGAAAAGGTCACGCGACCACACCCCACCAACGTTCGGCGCACCGTCGTGAATAACGCAATCCACCGGCTCTTTTTTCAGCCACGTCAGGATGATTTTCCGCGTTTTGTCGTCCGTGATATCGCCCACAAAGGTCTTACAGCCACGGATGGGGGCAATAGGCACGAGATCCACGCCGACAATTTTCGATCCCACCGGCATGTACTTCGCGGCGACCTGCAGCCAGCCACCTGGCGCCGCGCAGAGATCGACCAGCACGCGCGATTTTGCGAGAAAGTCATACTTGCGGTTAAGCTGAATGAGCTTAAAGGCGGAACGCGCTCGATAGCCTTGATCTTTCGCCAGGCGATAATACGCATCAAGCCTGGTTTTGGCTTTCTTGGTCTTCGTACCCATGGTGTAGTGGTTGCTATAATGCCTAAATGCTAATACCTAACTATGCAAACGCGCTCCGTAATGGTCCCCTCAAAAATATCACAGTGATGGATATAATATTTGCTGATCTATTCACCCTGCAGAGAAGCGCAGGTGTCGAAAGGAAATATTGGAATATTAAAACATAAGAAAGGGATGAGAAAGTATATACTTAGGAAACCTTAAACATCACAATGCAATGGCAAAGCCAACAGCCTAATTAAGAAAAAAACGAGATAGCAGTCATTAAGAGAGAACGAAAAAAAAAAGGGATGAACATAGATATAAAAGCACATATTTCCTAACAGATTCACCTGTCACCACTAGGAATGTCGCACCTTACATATACATTTTATATAGATATAGATATAAATGTTTTTATCTGCATCCCTCCACCTTCCCACCTTCTCATCTGACAGGTGGGATGTTATATCCTAATGGTTCGTTCTGTCAGGCGTTGCAGCATTTCAAATCAAAGGATATTGCCGCCAAAGACGATATGCGTCTGCGATAATGATATCTAGCCATAAATTTTCCTCTTTTGAGAGCTCTTGGGGTCCCATCGGGGCCGTGCTGGCTGCATGTGATGTAGGCCTTCGGCGTTGATGCGCGTCAACGGCCTTTTCCAGAGTAGGTAAATGTTGAGTGTCCTCCTCAGCGAATTTATCTGAACGCGGCATGCTGGAAGGGGCGAAAACGGGGAGCTTTGCGTATTCAAAGGGGTTTTTCAAGATCTGAATTGCCAAATCCATAGGCGACCTCAGAAGCGCCTGACGCAGATTAATCACAAAGGCAGCACACACGAAGATATGAAAATGAAGCAAGTTATCATCCCCGACGGCAAAGTAGGTATCCCATAGACGTAAAAGCAACGGCAGCGGCAACTCCCGCACGAGCAGGCAGTGCAGCCACTGGAAGCAGCTGTCGAAAAGACGAACCCCACTATCGTTCAGGAACGCCGTCAGTTCAGGATCCGCCCTAGCAACGATCGTTTCCAGGTGCGTGGCGCACTTGATCAGCCCCGTCTGCCCGGGAACATAGTTATCCTGAAGCAGAGAAAGAACCCGGCTCGTGCACCAGTACGTATCCGCCTCAATTTGGAGAAGGTAGCGCTGTGGGAGCTCCTTAAGCGCGGCCTGCAGGGTATCCGCTCCCCACCCCTGCAGCGCGCATTCCGTCGTGCTCGACGAGATGCGCTGCTGCAGCGCCGCGTCGCCCTCCGCGAGTTCGCCCCCCCCCTCCTCCCGCGCGTTTCGCTCCTCCTCGTGCTGACGGAGGCCCTCCGCGAGGAAGATCTGAAAGAAGACGCCGAGGATATCATCCATCCCCTGCACGTACCCCACCGCGGGATGACGCTGCGACCACAGAAAGAGGCTCCTCGCCATCGAGGCAAGGCTGCCGCTGCAGTGGTAGACGGAGGCGCGATGCCGCGGTAGATCGAGCGCGATCTGGTTGATGATCGCCTTTTCATGCGAAATCAACGTCGAGCAGCGCGGGGTGGAGATGGAAAAGGGAAGCGAACCCCCGATGGAGCTGTTTCCAACCGAGGTGGCCCCCCCACCGGCGTTCGAAACCGAATCCTCCATCCCCGGGCTTCGTCTGCAGCCGCTACTCGACGCGTAGACGCTTTGCGCGCTTATGTTCGTGATGTACTCCTCCACCTCGGATAGCTGGATGTATTGTCGGATGTACTCCTCGTACATCATCCGCTTTCTCCGCAGCTCGTTGCCCTGACGGCTGATGGAAGGGGGGGTGTACCCCAGCAGCAGCCTCCACGCCGCCGCGCGCAGAACCTCCGGACGGCAGCCCCCCCAAATCAGCGATCGCAGCGTCTTCTCGTCATCGCAGGAGGCGCCCAGGCGAACCGAGCTCGTGCTCCCGTACAACGAGGAGGGGGACCTCTCCCCTTTTGTCGAGCCCCACCCGTAGCGCTGCTCGATCACGGAGGAAAAGGGAAGAACGTCCAGGAGGGGGTAGCGTAGCGGCATCGCCGCGAGGGGGTCCTCCACGGGCGGCTTCACCCCAACGCCCGCCTCCGATGCCGCGGCGGAGGCTGTCGGTCTCGGCGAGAGGCGCCGCGCCCTGCCAGGTCCAAAAAGAGGCCGCCTTGGGATAAAATCGGACGCCTTCACAGTCTCCGACATCCGCAAAAACAATCACTACGAAAAAAATAAGGAAACAAGGATGAAATGCGGCAAAAGGTGCCTTCGCAACCTGTGAAATCAGTGGCCGTTGGTAGTAAATCTCGTAGAAGAAATCGAGAAAGGATGTTGAAAATCTTTGAAATAAATATATTACACTTTTTGAGGAGATGAAATGTATAGATACGTGTGTGTAAATGTATGCTTATGTAGCGGCAAAGCACAGAGGATAATTTTATTCATCAAGAAAAGTAACCGGGGAAAAACACATGAAAAGAAAGAAGACAAATTACACGTTAGCGTACGCTTAAGATTTGGACCATGTTCACAACTTTTCCTCTTCATTAAAATCAAAAGCCTCTTGGATTTGCTTATACTAAAATATTCTTTCCATTATTTTTGATCAATGTTGGGCGTTTATGCAACAAAACCTCTACCAACAATGTGACAATACGATAATGAGGTGTGTTCTCAACCTCGTCACGGCTTTTTTTTCCTCCTAAAGTAAAAAGACTCTCCCATATTTTTAGTGCCACCCTTCGAAAAAATATGACACTGATCATTAACCATGAGGTTGACCAGGATAAATCACGCCGCCTGTATTACTGCATTTTTCCATTCTTATTAAGAATAAATATGAAGACAACACAAAAATATAAAAACGACTCATCACCTCTGCCCCCTGTGTTTCTTTATCCCCTATATCCCGAGATAGTTGGAGAGGGATAAGTACCTTTCGTCGTCAAACAGCATTAATTGAGCGGTGAAAAAAATCGAATCACATTTTACTTTTCTCTTAATGACCAAATGTCAGGACAGAATACGAATGTACACATAGCGAAGCTTACGCGTAAATCTACTTTTCTGTTTGCCTACTGTTCCTCCTTAGTTCCGTCTTTAGAGGATCCTCTTAAAATGATATATATACGAAATGAAATAACATTCGAGGAAAGCACAATGATCAAAGATAATAGAGACAAGTACATCAATATTTAAGTCTTTTTTCATTATTTGAACTCTCCCCCTTTCCGAAGCATCTCTGGAAAATTGAACTCAGGTATATATATATATATATATATATATGTGAAAAAAAGAGAGTATCCGACCTTTACATAATACGATCCCCTTTATTATAGCTTTCTTTTTATTATTAATTACATGATGTAGTGATATCTCAGCCTTTCACATAGGAAGTATAAAAAAAAAAAAATTCCCATCCCGTTAAAATAATGTGTGTGTGTACGTGCGTGTATGCAGTAGTAAAATATGAGAGCACGATAAATAAACCTTAAGATAGTAAAGCATTATCACACACACATATATACATATGTGTACACGCATATATAAACGCTTCAACACACCCCTTCTTTTCCCCTACACCACCACCACCACCACCACCATCAACCCCTGCACTTTTAAGAAATATACTCCCCATCAAAGGCATAGTACGCCTTATTATGCATGATCAGTGTGTCCCCCGCAAAGTAAAAGCTATCGCTCACCGTTTCAAATGGACTTTTAACCATCGCATCCTGCCAGGCGGGGTCCAGCTTCGGCATGTCATAGATCGACTCCCACGTGTTCATCGAATGCGGGATGCAGAACCCAAACGCGAAATCAAACGACTTGATCAACGTGTTGCGGAAGTAATGCCGCTCAATCATGCGGAAATTTGGCACCGGCTCGTCTCCGCTCACACCAAAGACCACCTTAGCGCCCACCGTTCGAAGGTGCAAAAAATCCGACGAAAAGCGGTAGTGGATTGTCCGCGACGCGTCCACCTCCTCCGGCGAGAGCTCTGCCACCCGAGCGTTGAACTCCTCGTTGCACGTCGGATCTCTTTCGACGTCGAAAATCTCCTTGTTTGTCTCCATATCGCGAATCGTAAAGCGGTAGAACTCAATTTTGTACTTGTTCGCGGTGATCGGGCAGAGAAACCCGTCCGTTGGGGATGTAAACGAAAGGACCTTCTCAGGAGTGATCGCAGATTCGTTGGTATTCATGATGGAGTTTAAAATTGGATAAGTTCAGGCACTTTAACGTTGTTTTAGCAAAAAGAAAATACCTAATAAAGTTGCTGGTGACGCTTATTGCCGCTCGTTTTTACCTTGGCCTCTTGTCCTAATGTATATATGTATAGATATATATGTATATATGAATACTTACAAGTAGAGAAAACAGGTATTATGAGGTGCTGGGTTCGATAATTTGTCGTAAAGCTACACTTTCTTCATTGATAAAAATAAAATAGCAATCAGAGTATTATGGTATCATTAGTTCTATTAAATGAAACGTTCATTCATCTGATGCTGTCGTTATGATTTCGGTAAAACATGAATGATCCTTAATGATGTATCTTGAGTAGTGGACTCCCTTATCTGTATGCTCTCATCAAAAAAACATCATAAAAATTTCAATTGCGATAATAGAAAAAATGACGTCAAGGAGCGATAAAACAAGGCATCGATGGAGTAGCAGCATTCTAATAATAGATGCCCCTCATCATGATGTCTGTTAATTAGTGTAACTATAAGGAAGGAAATATATAATATTTGCCATAATCACAAACAAACGCAGCATGAATAGCGTGTCTGATGAAAGAGGAAAAATCCTCATTACTGCGAGTGTATCCGTGTAGCAATCATCCTATGTGACAAAAAGAAGCAAAATATCTAGAAAGACAATTATATCACATTCGAATACTATTTAAATACTCCAATGATTCACTACTACATCGGCAATGAAAGCAATGTGAGCTATAGGGATGCTGTGATATCAATATTGGCTTGTCTTCAAGCTGTAAACTCGCTAATGTCCTATAGGATCGAACAAGTGGCAATTTGCTCTAGTTTCAACCCCACCCGAGATAGTTGTCGTGCCCTTACAATCATACGATTAACTTGACGGCACGCGGCACTCCAGCTGATTCCCAGTAATCTCCTGCAGTGGTTGAAAATAAAGTGGCAGCACAAAACTTCTGAAAAATCACACGGCAGAACACGTGGAGAGCATTAACAATAAAGATGAAACAATGGTTATTAAAGCAAAGTGCACCAATCGATAGATGGGCTACCAAACAACCTCAAATAATGTCTGTGAGCAGCTTCCACGTTTTCTCGGTAAACAGTTAATATTAGTGGGTGAAAATGTTTAAAATAATAAATGCGTGACATATATATATAAGTATACGTTTAGTTGCAAAAGCTCTTCATTGATGCTATCAAGGCATCTTCTTTCCCAGCAACTCAGATTCAATGTCACTCACCTTTGCTAGTATATTTCTCCACTGTAGTCATGTCAGCACTATTTTTTCCTGAAAAGAATAATTAACTCCGAAAGTCCCCCTTTTCTCTTATTTAGTCATTTTTATCGATGAATTCCCGCGCAAAATTTTTGTGAAGTACTCTGTCATGGTATAGGAAAACACCAGACGGGGGGCGGACGTGATAATTTTGGGGGCGATACCTTTGTAGAAGGCTGACGGGCCTTCTTTACACAAAGTTTTTCTGAGGATCTGCCAACCCGATAAACATTCATTAAGCCTCTGGCTCTGCTGACGAGTTTTGATCACATCTATTGGGGAAGTGAAAAAAACACCCACACACCCACCGACTGTGGCGGATACGAGGTTTTGCAGTACCGTCGCCTCTCGATAATCGCTTAATTTAAACACGTGCTCCTTTGTGAAGGCGGCACCACCAAAAAGAAGAAAAGAACCGGTCGCATTGCGCAGTGCCGTTGTGATCGTACCTGCATACAACTTTTTTATGCCTTCGCGCCGGATAACTGAAAAAATCCCTCGGCCTTCGACCACGGCTGCGTTGGTTTGGTTTAAAACCTTCATTCGATCGAAAGGAAGTAGGACGACCTCTGAAATGCCAACAAGGCATCCCGCCGTCGCCTCCAGCATCATGAAACCCTTACTATTCCGATCATTCCCAATGCCCATCGCCGAATTACCCTTAAAAAACAAAAAATGATAGTGCTTGTACAGGAAATCTCGCAGGAAAGGCTGCCCCGCA
Source organism: Phytomonas serpens 9T (assembly GCA_000331125.1). NCBI lineage: Eukaryota > Euglenozoa > Kinetoplastea > Trypanosomatida > Trypanosomatidae > Phytomonas > Phytomonas serpens. The sequence continues at coordinate 7,183 of AIHY01000463.1, forward strand.
AACTTGATCACGCGCTGAAAAACCTTGTACAGCACGGCATAGGTGCTTCCTGGGTAGAGGAACTTCAACCGCTGCCATGGCGTAATCCTGAAGGCCGGGTCTGTCCGCGCCTTATCCTGCAAACCACCGAAGATGACGTGGTTGACGTTATGCAGCGTGTGTTGAATCGACTCCGGCGCTATAACGCGGTGGTGGTACGACATCAGACGCTTCGCCACGGTATCAAAGGGATGGAAAAGAAGTATTTCGCAGGTCCCTGCCATCGTCGCCGCGCCGCCTGGGCCGAGGATTAGATGATGAAGAATGCCATGTGGCGGCCGCTCCTTGGCGGCGACGGGGATCGCCCGCTCTCCCGGACGGACGAGCGGCATCGAATCCTCCCCACGGGGCTTCGTCTCCAGACTCTTCACGTACATTGGGGAATTACCAGTCTTAAACTCACCTCAGTTGGCGTCTTCGTTCAAAGCAAAGCGACCGACACGTCAAGGAGGAGGAAGAGCAAGAAGACAAGGAGGAGGGGAGGCAGGCTTGTAGCTCAATGAATGAATGAAATAAAAAGGGAAGTTGAAACGCTGAGTGTGCGCACAGTCGCGTGAATCGTGGTTGATAATGACGACTTGCGACGTGTTATGCCGTGATACGTTCACTTTCGGATTAAGGCTGTCTTTAATGCATTAGATGTAGTGTAATGTACAAAGTATTATGTAGAGAAAATAAAAAAGGGAGATGGGAAGACGGGAAAGAAATAATAAAAGGATCACAACAAAAAAGATCGTAAAGAGGATAAACCAGTCGAATACCTTAAAGTACTAACAAAAAAAAATGCGTAAGATTTTCAATTTTTGCCATTTGCTCCATTAAAATAAAATGATCACCATATTTTTAGCCTATTGAATTCTTTTTCTTTTATAAAAATTGATCTTCTCAATACATTTTAATATCGATGTGTACTAAGAAAAACAAAATGCGCTTCATTATCGAGAATGTATAGCTTCTACTCTTAGAGATATCTCAGTCAAAAAATTAGCTCTTAAATAAAATATTCGTAACCAAAATAATGATTCAATTTCAACCACGTAGAGATTCTGCATCAGACATCGATATATACTCTTCTAGCTGTCCTAAAAAGTGTAGTAAGTTATTATAGAAGTCTAATCAAAGTCTATCCATAATACTCTTAGGCATTTAAAATTATTATATAGGACAATCGTGGGATGAAAATTGAAAAAAAAAATACAAGCGCAGCATGAGCATAATTTGCTAAAAAGTAACTAATAGACTGATAGACTATCAAAATAAATAATTGTAAAAACAATAAATTCTTGTCCCCGTTTGGTCGAGACAGAGGCAGACTAAATAAATATTTACTAAGTTCTACTTTTTTTTGTTTGTTTACAGCAAACTCCCTTTTATGCATGGATGAGTTTGGACCACTCGCTTGGTTTCTTACCGTACTGAATATCCATAATCGTTTTATAGACGCGCAGGCAGAGGCTGTCCTGGTCGTCTGGGCACGGGATCGCGTAATCCTGGTCGCGGTACCGCAGCCCATTCACCGGGGTCACCACCGCCGCGGTGCCGCTGCCGAAGCACTCAATCACCCGCCCCTCTTTGGCCGCCCCGAGCATCTCGTCGATGGTGAAGCTGCGCTCGCTGACCTCGATCTCCCCCCAGCCCCGCACGAGGCTGAGGATGGAGTCGCGGGTGATGCCGGGCAGGATCATCCCGTCGAGCGGGGCCGTCACCAGCTCCTTCCGCCCCTCCGGCGTCCGCCAGACGACCATGAAGTTCATCGCCCCAACCTCCGTCACCTCACGGTTCGGGCCGAGCCAGAGGATCTGCTTGAAGCCCTCCTTCGCGGCCTCCCGCTGCACCAGCATCGGTGCCGCGTAGTTCGCGCCGAGCTTGAAGCCGCCGATCCCGCCCGGCCAGGCGCGGTGGTTGATCTCATCCACGAGAAGCCGGACGGCGCCGAGCCGTGGGGTGTTGGCGCCGCCGACGACCGGCGAGAAGTACGATCCCACCGGCGACGCGATCACGAAGAGCATCCCGCTGGCCGCGGGGGACGCGCCGAGGCCGTTGCCGATCCCAATCGCCGTCGGGCGGATGTAGAGCGAGTAGCCCAGCGTCTTGGGGACGTAGTCCTTCTCAATCTTGACGAACTCCTCCAGGAGCTGGGAGAGCTCTGACGCGTCGAAGGGCGGGAAGCACAGCCGGGCCATGCTGCTCTGCATCCTCGTCACGTTGCACTCCGGTCGGAAGAGGCGCAACCGATGCTGTCCGCTGAGGCTCTCACCGCGGCTTGCTTTATTGATATCCTCGATATCGGCGTACGCCTTCAGCCCTTCAAAGCATTCGAGACCATAATGTAAACAAGTCGCGTGGGGAGGCAACTCCAGGGGTTTGAGCGGCCCGATGTGCGGAGAACCCCACTCATTACCTTTGAACTCGATGGTCAACATGTGGGGTGAAAAGAACGTACCGAAAGCAACCGTCGACAGGTTCGGCATGGGCGGTGGGTTGGGCACCAGCTTCTTGGTAAGCTCACAGGCCCGAAACGACTTGCCATGGCATAAAGAAGACATGTCTTACTCTTATTTGTGTGTGTGTGTGTGTGTGTGTGTGTGTGTGTATAAACGTATGCGTGATGTGCTTTCCTCAGTGGAATGTCGCGCAAAGAAATGAAGAGATAATATTATTTAACAAAAGGAGTGCAGTTGAAAGGCGAGAAGAGAATAAATATTTTCAAAGCCCCCTCCTATGGTTAAGTCTGTGTCACAGGCACCTACATTTAGTTTTTTTTCAAAATAAAATTGATAATTTGTAGAGTTGATAAATCTCAAAAATAAGTTCAAACCTACAATATGATTATATACGTTGCCTTTTGAACAACTCCGCAACCGAATTAAAAATAGTTTTCCGGCGGACAGTGTCACCATATCCTCTAGTCGCCTCGTCAAGATTACCGTAGTCGGACCTGTGGCTACCACCCACAGCCGGTAAATATGACTCCTCCATCGAGCATGACATAAGTAATCCTAAGGGAACGATCCATATGAGAACGAAGAATGAACAAACTACAAACAAGCTATTATATTCAAATTGGATAAGTAGAAACCACCAAGCAACACTTTCCACAAGGACGCTAACTAAAGCTATAATGAAAATAATACCACTCTTGCTGGGAGCTGGAGGAAACCTGCGCACAAGATTCCAATATATCGCATTAATCAGTAAGCTTAGGATAGAACGCCACCAGCTGAGCTGATCTATTGCCATAATGAGAAGGTGTATGACAGTAATGCCCATAATAAGTCTCTGTAAGACCGTTTTTGAATAAGTAGGGTGATCCTCTACAAAATCAGATGCATAAAAGAGTATTAAAATGACACCAATAAACAGAGCAACAAGAGATACAACTGCCATAAAAATTGTTACGACGTGAAAAGGTCCATAGGTATAAAAAGGGTCCCTATTTTCATATACGCTATAATAATCAGTGCGGCGCTCATAATGTCTAGTTTCAAAATTATTGCTGGGCATTATACAGAAAAAGCACTCGATCTGACTCTTAATATGCACACACAATAAATCCTATTATAAGCTTGTTTTTATATCAGTGGTTTCCTATTTTTAAAAAAATGCTAAAAACGAAAAATGAAAAGCAGAAGAATAAACATATGACAGAGATCGATAACAGATAAGCGAAACAGTATATTCGATGTAATGCAATTCAGAATTTCGTTTCCGTGTAGGAAGTGGTTGAATTAACAGTTAGAAGTTATGATAAAATTAACTAATGGCTAATAGTGTATCGAGTAGAACGTAGTTATATATATAGATATAAATATAACATGTATATATATATATATAGATAGATAGATATGCATATAAAATATACTAACAAAAGTAACTATTAAATGAACGCTCATTAAAGGTTGAAATAAATTGAAAGTTGAATTAAACAAAAGAAATGAAAAAATCTATGAAATAAAAAGGAAAAAAAGAAGCATCAACTCTATATTTTCACTAATAAAATGCTTCGCAAAAGGTCAAAAAAAATCCTATCCTTGAAATCAATAATCAAAATGCATAATATCTATGAGAAAAAAAATTCGACTATAATATAAATAGGGAAAGGTAGAAAGAAAAATAAAATTAAAAAAATTAAAATTACGTATGCTACAGATTACTTGCCTCACTGCACATACGAACTATATAAATGTTTATACCCCCCCGCACTAGAAGTCCTCGTTGAGTGAGAACTTCTTCACAGTCCCCTCCGTGCTCATCACACCCGCCTTCTGATACTCGCCAACCCTCTTCTCGAAGAAGTTCGTCTTACCCTGCAGCGAGATCATCTCCATGAAGTCAAAGGGATTTGGCGAATTGTAATG
>AIHY01000464.1:0-22928 GCA_000331125.1 Phytomonas serpens 9T
GAAAGAAGAAGATCTTACATTTGTGAGCAAAGGAACTTCCGATATTCCCTTGTATATAGTTCAGTTCTTTCATATAAACGACTCTTCGAATGCAGAGTTTATGCTTGCATCAGGATTTGAGTGTCGTGTAAGCTTTTTCTTATGTGACGTGATCAAACAGCGAGAGGTCCTTTCGGATCTCATCGATAATATCACTGGAACTCTGACCGACGTACCTATTGTTAGCGTTTCTAAAGCAACTGACGCATCGCGCACCTTAACAGAAGTATCCATTGAGCATCCCTTGCACTCTTCAGCTTCAACAACTCCCTCTGCATCACAGGCAACGTCATTATTCGGTCGACTGGCCGTATCAATGTCTTTGTCAAGCGTCAATCGCCAAGCCTTACTGGTTTCATTGCTCGCTATATCTCCTCGCCCACTAGTGTTGCTTTCATTTTTTGTTGAGCGTGGTATGTTTATGAATCCTCATCCATTCTCAGAGCCGCTGTTTAGTGCTAAAAGTGTACCTTCCTCCTCGTCAGTGCTAGTTCCAAAGCTGAAACCAGCTTCCGCAGCGTCTATACAAAGAGCGTTGTTCACCCCCTATGTTATCACGCCTTGGGTTTTGTCAAAAACATTACGAGAGCGTTGGGTGTTTTCTTGTCCTGAAGTATACCCTCACACTATGCAAGAAGCCTTTCTCTTTCTCGTGATGCGGCGCTTGCATGAGGGATTCAAGCTCTTACTCTGCCACACTAACGCCCTTAAAGCTGTATTGCAGATTGAGAAGGACGATTCCATAGTTGTTTTTGACATTATAGCTGTACTTGAGCAGCACTACTTAACTGTGAGCCGTCTGGTTACCCCAAACAAGGATTCAGCCAAGGCTGAACTTAGACGAGGTATACAAGAAGATCTTCACATTATCACTACTCTACATACTTTCAAGGGATTTTCAAGCCTTCAACAAGGTAACGCGAGACACTCGATGGTGTCGCGTGAGACCGTGCGACAGGGTGTTACGCCAATTAGCTATCGAACGGAATCCCTGCTCGAGTATCTGCAGCCTTCACACACTCAATTCCTTGAACTGGCGTCAGCGCCATCACTTGGCAGTAAGGGTTGCCAGGAGCTGCGTGAAAAGCTGGTGCATTTCATTAGTGTCCTTGGTGATCACCACGTCCGTCTTACGACTAATTCATTTCGGAATGGTTTTTCCCAGCTGCTTTCCTCATCTTGTACTGACATAGCTGTAATGGAGAAGACTAAGGTATTAGTCGCAGTATTGCATCCTATCCGTTATCAAGCCATTACATTTGTGCTGATTCTTGAAAACGATACACCAGATGGGACACAAACGGGTCTTGTAAAGATTGCTTTGACCTCACTAAGCGCTGATGTATTGCGATACGGCCTTATTAATCAGTATAGTCTCGAATCAACGCACAAAGATATCCCCCGTCTGCCAGAATGCATCGTGGACAGAGCCGTTCTTCAGTCTTTGCGTCAAATATTGACAAATATTGCAAGCGTTTTTGTTATTCATCAACTCACTGCGGTAATTCAAAGCGCACCAATGGTTGAATGCAGAGAAGAAACGTTATTGAAGGATATTCATAGATGGTTAGGGGCTCTAGATAGTTATGTCGTTGAGATTGATGTGTCACACCTTCTTTATGCTATTCAGCATCAGTGCAATGTACAGAGCTCTGACGAAAGGCTCAAGTCCACCCTAACGGAGCTTGTGAAACAACAAGCCCGTGTTTTCCATTCTGATCCTTTTCTTTTCTTTCCGTCTGAGCTCGATAAGCAGAAGCATGGTAAGGGCATCCCCGGACATAACGGCGATCTTTCCCCCTCTGAATCTAATGCGAAGGATGCTGTGCTTATGAGGGCGTTCCCCATAATGATGAAGATTGAGGCCTTGCGTTCATCTACTTTACAGGTAACTACAAGTGAGGATAATAACAGTCCTACCACCTCTCCGACTAATACCTCTGGAGCTGCAGATAATCAGCGCTTTTGGGTGTCCTGTGATCATCTATCGATAGAGCACTGCAGCGGAGTCCCATCCGTTGAGAATTCGGCAGAGCTAAATCCCTTTCCGCATCACTCCTTACGTTTGCGTATCTTTTTCAAAACGGTTCCTCTTGGAATGCTGGATTCGTGTAAAGATGGCAATTTCCGGCCTCCTCCAGCTACTGTCAGTAGCATCCTTAGTGCATTTATCTGCGAGAACATCTCTCAGGAGGAGTCGGCAAACATGGCATGGGGGATAAGTTCTACTGCTCATGCTGTGCCCACAATAGATACTGAGAAAGATATTGTAGCAGACATTTTTCAAACTATTCAAATTGAAAATCATCATGTATCGGATACTTATTTCAAGGAGTCTCGTACTATATCGGGATTGCCTGAAGTTCTTGAGAAGTGCTTATCTAGTATTAATGATGATCTCAAGCGGCGAATTGCCTTGTATGCTCTGCACACCAGTTTTTATTCGAGTACCTTCAAGCAACTTAAATCAATTATTAATCCTCTCTTATCAGGCTCAGTCGAAGGCGTCGGCGCACCTGCAGGTGAAAAATGCAATAACTTTGCGAGTGTTGGTTCAACTGATGAAAATTGTTCTGACAGGCACAGTTTCTTTGATTGCTTATCTCATGATGATCCTTCCGTGTGGACGCAAATTTCTAAACTTCCTGGTATGCCTATGTTACTTACCACTGTTGTCAAGCCTGCTCTCCTAAGCTCTATATCCTTTCAAACTGTTGTGTTTCCTGTAGAATTCACGCAGCAAGTAACAACGCATCGCAGCGTAGATCCCGTTAAGGCTGCCGTGGATGTATTTAGGCGTTGCGTGGATGAAGATCACATGTGTGTTGTACCAGCCGGAGACTTTTCCTATGTGTTTGTTCCAAACCGTTCCTTCTTTGCCCACCGCTGGATCATGGTACATCTTGAATTACATGTTAGCGGTTGGTATTCACATCGGGCGACAATCCTATGCTACGATGCGCTTGCTTCATCCTCTGAGAGCTGCACATTGAGTAGATTTAGTCAGCAATTGCAGGATCATATATGCAAGAAAATCACAAGGATCAGTCAATTAATTTTACTTAAGCAGCTTCGTGACACACAATACGCCAATGCGGAGCTGATCCCGGTCCTCTGGGGAGATCAGTTCGGCAGTGGTGTAGATCATTACGATGTCGCTGGAAATGAGTTCTCCACGCGAGCAGAAGCGTCCGGCATCACGTCGACCCCCTTGTCAACTTCTTTCTGTCTGCGTGGCCAAAATATTTTGGATATTCCCATTTACTACAAGTTGCAGCATCAATGCAAAAAAATTCTTTCCTGCATTTCTAGCAATAGCTCACGGCTCGAGCTGATCACTATATTTAACCGTGAACAGTGTTTTATGGTAGCTGATGATGATGAGGGTGACACTTTTCACTACATTCGCCTTGTTTTTGTCAAAGATGTGCAGCACAGTACTTCCCCTACCTTACCGCCGCCACGGCTGCACGCGTCCGATCGCTGTCCACTTCTAGTTGTGCAACTCTTTACCGCGACCACAAACGCGTCCATTAAACGACCACTTCAAAAGTTGCAGGATTTTTGCTATTTTTTGGCTGTACAGGAGCTTCAAGGGCACCTCAGCTACGTCCAGCAGAAACAAATATCTTTCAATGACCTTGTTTTTTTACAGAATCAACCCTTGGAACCGCTTGTTATCGAGTTGAAAACACTCCCATACGTCAACGAGTGTGAACAAGACGAAGGAGCAGACGCACAATTTGTCGCTGCTCTTTTGTTTCTTAACCTTCGTGAGAACAAATTTAAGCATTTTGAAGTGCAAACCAAGGAGCAGTCTCACGCAACAAGTACTTTCATGGAACACTACAATCTTGAAGGGGGAATCAAGCAAAGTACCACGTCGGCCGGAGTTTTGTCAACTACACCTGTGGTTCCCCCCCAGATGTTGGCCTCTTCGCATATCTCTGAAAATGTCTCTGAGAGTGAGAAGAAATCTACATCTCAGAGTGACCGAGTTCTGCGTTTTGTCAGAATTATAGATGGCCTCACAGATGTATTAGTTTCGTGTGCTGTTTGTTTAAAGAATTCTAGTATGGGCACCATTGTTATTGAGCGTTATCTGACTAAAATCCCATCTAAGCGCTACCTTGACAGTAACTTAGAAGATGCGATCCTGAAGCAGCTTAGTGAGTGTGTGGCTACCACAGTAGCTCAGCTTTCGTTTCATATCCTATCAAAGCGCTTTGGCATCCTAAGAATGTCCGATGTTTTACATACAACAGAGTTGCTTATGAGTGTGCCCATGAATACTCCTCTCCGGGATACATTTATGCTTCGTTATGAGTACTTTTCCCTCGATGAGGCTAGTCCAGCTGTGTTTCCATACATCATTGAGCGCTTGTGCGGAGCCCTTGCGCCTTATCTGCCACGATGCTGTGAGAAAAGGGGAACCTGGTATGCTTCAGTCACACAGCCGGTTTACGGCTTTCCATGGAAGTGGATAGAAGCACAACAAAACGATTCTCTTTTAGATCAGACTGAAGTATTTATCTTATGCGGCTACACAATTCTCGAAGACGAGGGGGTTCCGCAGCCTGAGCTTCAGCCTGTGCGCGTTGCGCCATACTCGCCAGCTGATTTGCCTATTACAACGACTACAGTAGAGGAGGCAAATGCTGTAGCTCTTGAAAAACATGGACTTATTCATCACTCGACTATGGGCTGGCGCATTCTCGTAAGGATGTCCCTTACAAAAGGAATTCATGTTTGTCTCTTCAATTTACAAGATTCTGAGTTTATTATTCAGTTGATGAACCATGTATTACAGGATATGCTGGACAACTCAGCATTGCTGCACACTATCCTCATGCAACGACTGGGCTATGGGATACCCTCTGCGTTTACGGGGGCTGAATTGATGCCACAATACCGCAAGGATATTTCTAATGCCTTGTCGCGCAAGCCGATCACAATTTTCAACGAAAGCTGTAGACGTCACCCGAATAATGTACGTTTTCGATCTCATCACGATCTCGCTGATGACCCACTTTGGATCGTCATAGAGGGTCTGTATAACCGTGGATTAATCGTCAACCTTGCTTTCTCTCTTGAGGATGCGATCAAGGTATTGTATGACGATAGCACTCTCTATCCCTTAGGGGATTGTGAGCGTATCCTCTGTCAGTATCTCGAGGAAGGTATTTTCGTGGAGGACAACTTGACTACCATAAGACCACAACTACCTCTTCTTCACATATTGCATCCCAGGGAACCCAGCTCCCGCTCTTTAGTTTGCCGGCTAGTAGTTGCTAATTGTATGCCAGAGGATGCTCTCGCTGCGTGCAACTACCGTCGTCATTACATAACTGCGCGTATAGGCGTTGAAGCACAGAGTGCTCGCTCCAGTGTCGCTGAGATTCTTGCTCAGTGTGACGCACTTTGGAGGTTGGGGCCTCAAAACAATGTCTTCGAGCTGGGAAAATGTGTTATTATGCTTATGCTGAAAAGTAAACAGGTGTTTGGCTCTCGTGTACCAGACTTTTGGTTGCGTCGGGAGCATTGGAGCCCGGAAGATGACGTTTTGGATACCGCTTTGCCGGCCCCCTCGCAGCAGAATACGAACTACTCCTATCCCGTGAATATGGCGCTTTTAACTTATATGCGCTACCTGCAGAAGCTTTACCCCTCAATGTGCATTATCGATCTGGACCCCAGTGATGTCGCGATCGCTTCGGATCCCGTTTTACTAAACCGCCTACGTTGTCGTTACGGAAAGGTTACATTAAATGACGGTGAGGTGATGTGCTTCAGCCCACACCTGTATTATGCCGTTATTCCCTTTGTTGATCTTCTCCGCTGCCGATGTATTTCGAAATACCACAGGTCATTTCTTTCTCTGTGTGGTGGAAATGATATTGCTGTTGCACCCATTGTGTCGTCCGGCCTCTTCATCGTTGAAGTTGGACTCCAGGTGGCTCATTATGCGCTTGATTTTTTTGTTATTAACGGTAGTAGCATCTCATCGAGTGTAACGGCTATGGTAGCGACAACTTTCAAGGAGAACCTCATATTTGATAGTATCATATATGACACTTCTCTCCAGTACTTCTTGCGTTGCTGTTCACTTCATGCTTCCATGCTGCCAGCACATCAAGACATGGCGACTGCGGTGGCCAACCTTCTCCACTACTACCCCTCCCCTCCACCCAAGAGCACAAACGTCGCCGCAGCCTACCACATCACCGATCCACGTCTGGTGCAGTTGCGAACCCTGCGATCGAGCGGGAAGCAACGCCACGACCGGGTTCGCACTGGAGGCTCGACCCCCGCAGCTGGCCAAGGCGCCTTCATGGTGCTTCGGCCGGAGAAGGGCCGGACGCTTGGTCGTGGAGACCCCTTGCGGTGCTACCACTATGCCGGTCTTATCCACTGGGATACCGCGCAGCTCTTTGTGTTTGTTACGACAGCGGACGAGGGGGTCAGAGCCCGCTCCAGAGGACCCCACCGTCGTGACGTCGCCGCGCTCATCACAGACGCCAAGCGGCTGCTTCTCCAGCAGCTGCTTGAAAGCACGCAGCAGGAGCGGATCGACGCGGCCTGGGATAAGTTCCTCTGCAAGTCCGGCGACGTCTCCACCCGGTCGACGGACTATGACGACCTGGAGTTGATCTTGCACCATTCCCAACGGGTCGTTGCGTCTTCATACGCGGCGAGGCTGCAAGTCTTGTTGGGGCCAATGGTACTTTCAGGGGATATTGAGGCTCTGCATTATGTCTGCCAAAAGGTCTTTCCCGACCATGTGTTGCGAGTGCTTTGGAGGCCTGTCTCTCCGGAGACGACATCTTATGCAAATGAGACCAGTGGAGATCCTGGATATTTTGCAAACTCAACACCACGGAAGGTTTTATCATTCTCTGTAGCTGACATGGAGACGTTATTTAATCCAGGAAGAATCTCGGCGAGACTAATTCTGACCTTTGCACCGGACAACGCTGAGGGCAACTTCCTTCTGGTATTGGAATGCCTCACCACTCTGACAGTGGACACGCCATTTATTGTTGAGTCTTTGTCATTTTATAGGCGACTATCCGATATATCGTTAAGATTTTCACCATTTTTGCCCATGAAGGATGACGAAAACCATCTTATTAAGGTTTTTATTTCATTGCTCATCCACACCATGCAATTTGTCGTTATGAGGTCGCCGCTGCAGTGTATGTAGTAGAATCATTTGCCCTCTAGTGTATTATATATAAATCTCTACTGTCTATTTTTTATGGTACTTGATAAGAGACAATTGAAAGGCTAGGCAGGGTAAAAGACGATTTATTTCTTTGAAGAACTGTGCTATGAAAGTGTGTTCGAATCAATATTCCCATCAGTCGAAAAAGCAAGTCCCTGTGCAGTACTCATGATTTATAATATTTTCGAATACACCTCATTATGGTTTAACCTTGTTTCTTTGTAGCTAAGTTATCGGTAAATTTCCAAAATCTCAAGCTACGTTTCTTTTTCAACCCATATTTCTTACCTTGTGATAGCTTTTCACTTTTCGGTTAACATCATGCTTTGTGAACTTATGGTGTCAGAAAAGAAATGGGTGACCTTGGGCTATCACCCATTCTTTACGATTGACCTTACTCCATTACGGCCTGATGTACGAGAGAACCAATCAGGCATGTTTGTGGGGGGTATCTCTTTATGTTCAAGTACCGGCGACATTTTGATAGAAATTTTCAATCTCAATTCAGTTATATATATCAATGGAGTGCGAATCGAGTCTTCTCCGATTTCTGTGCGCCCCGGATCCATCCTTTCATTTAGAGGGGGTATAAAGAATTTTCCAATGTTTAAGCTGGTCTTGGAAAAGCAACCTTTACCGAAAATTCCTCCAGTAGATAACGAGGACTCTTCATTAACCCTTAAGGAGGACAATGAAGCTATAGCACCGCGTGCAATATGTCAATCTACGGATCCCTATGGCACCGAAGATAGCGAAAATTTTCTCATGCATGGGAAAGATACTCACCAGGCCCCATTGCACCCTAGGAGGAATACTCTACTATCAGATCCAGGCCGTACCACTATTGCACCCAGAAGGCCACCCCTCGCCGTAGTGCCGCGGCAAATAGTTAAAGGCAATAAAAGTTGTGAAGGCAGTACACTTAACCCATCGAGTGGGAGTTTTCCTCAGTTACTTAATCAGACAGCTTCCTACGTGTCTTCATTTCATACTTCAGATATCCATCCAGAGTTGATGGAAGAGCAAAGCTACGAATTTTCTAATTCAACGGATACCCAAGCAGACATGGAGGACTTGGCCATGCAAGAGACTCTGCCGCCTCCCAAAAATCGACCATGCCAAAATAAAGAATCGCCTTTAGCTTCAAACCCAAGCTCTTCCTTAACAAGCACGGATAAGGACCCAGAGGATGACACTTTACCCCCCCGCTTTGAGATCACCCCTTTTATTATACAGCAGGGCCGTTGCAAGGTCGAAGAGGTACCTTTATTAAGGCTTTCTGCAATGTCCCCTAAAGACCCCCAAAAGTTAGAATCTCTTTCGGAAATCTACTACAATGTCATTTCTAGCCGTTCCGTTAGATTGGTAGAGAGACAATCTGCATTTGATTTGGAATTCATGTCTCCGTCGGTAAAGGCGGCGAAACGTCTGATGGATTGCATTCTTGGAGTCGGCATAAAAGATGGAAAGGTGGAGAGGTCTACAGAACTGGTGACTCCTTTCACGGACGATTTCGTGAAGGCAGGAATCTTTAAAGATTTTGAATCTGTGGCATTCCGTCTCAAACATGTGCTGCGGAGCAAGCCAGTGGTACTGAAGCTGTCCTCACCTCTATTTGCCTGTGGTGATCTTAAAGGTGACTTAAATGCTCTACGGGGTATTTATAAGGCGACTAACTTTTTGAATCATTGGTCTGTGACTAATGTGCCGGTACTCTTTCTCGGAGACTATGTAGCTTATAGTACCACAAACCTTGAAGTGATCGGCTTACTTTTTGCGTGGAGTCTACTCTGCTCAGACGTGTATTTGTTGCGTGGAACTAATGAATTCATGCGTAGCAAAGACCAACTTGGACAAGGGGCCTGCTTTGGTGAAATGCCATCTACATACTCACTATTGCTTCAATGTAGGTTTTGCTTTGGTGAGAATTCTGGGCGTTCGCTGTGGCTAACAATCAAGGATGTTTTGGACATGTTGCCCGTAGCGGCTGTTATCGATGGCAAGGTTTTTGCCTGCCATGGTGGCATTCCTCTACTGAGAAAGGACGAAAAATGTAAATTTATGTCAGATTCTCGCACCTGCAGCGCTACCTTAGGTACTGCTTCCCAGCCTTTACCTCACCTTTCTGCATCTGAGTGCAATTGTCAGGATAGCCCGATTAAGAAGGGGCCCTGCTGTTTCGTGCCATCCGAGACTTTGTTTGAGGAATTCCTTACTTCTAAGTGTTCAAGGAATTATTTTGAATTCAAGGAAACCGATTTCAGAAAAGATGAGTCCCCATATACTTCTGAATGTCGTCAATTGGTGCGGGAGCTTCTGGGAAATGTACCAAATCAATATTCTGTCGTCACGGATAAATGGAAGCATAACTTGGAGGATTCTCAAGCATCAGTATTCTCGGAAGATTCATCTTTTAACAATTTTGGCGTCATGGTCGATGGTTTCTGCAATGATTTGGCATCTGATGATGTCAATAGTTTTATCCGACAGTTCGACGGTGGAGCTCTAAAGCACTTTTTAAGACGCTTCAATTTTTCACATCTGTTGCGCGCTCGGGGTAGCAGTTACGTTGATGATATTTCTCATGAAGGACGAATGATCAGCCTAACGTCAGGTGGTGAAGCCCCTTACTGCTGTCGCATTGCGTCTGGCAGGATCACGTTATACTCTTTGAATGAACCCCCTATCGTCTCCAGAGATTATATTGATCCGCTAGCGGACTGAGTTCTATGAAGCATCCATTTTAACATTGACAGTCTCTACGATAACATTGATGATGGAGTGAATATTATATTCAGATAAATTCAATATGCATTCATATATATCAGTATAGGCTGTACTAGAGGCTCAAGTTCACTCTTCTGGCTTTAGTGGCACTTAGGCTAAGTAAAAGCATATGGGCCTTGCTGTATAATAACTTTTATTATTTTACTTGCTTTCACAGCAGACACTGCTAAGTTCACTAATTCTTTCATTATTTTTTCTTCCATTCTAATGTTTTTCCTTTTAATGTAACTTATATATCTATTTGGATTGATAAATCTAAGAATTTTATATTTAACTATTTTCAACTAATAGGTTTTTCATTCCAACATTGAATTAACTCTTTTCCTTTTCAAAGAGTTCTTGATGCTTTAATAAAATACTTTATAGGTGACTAAGTCTCATCTCGTGCCCCATTCAGCTTAGAATATCCTTTTTGCATATGGTGGCAGCATATATCTTCATGTTTGTATTTGGGAATATTTATATTTTTTAAATAATCACTTCACTATTACCAAATTATTCTATATTCAAAACTTAAATTGTTATTTTCTTCCATGTTTGGGCGTATATGTGTATTTATGCGTACTATGATGCTTTCTTCATTGTATTCATTTTGTTGAAAATTTTTTTGTTGTTGTCCAAGGTAGAGGAGAAAGCTCCTTTGAGTGTAGTGTATTCTCAGAAGTTTGGGTACGTTGCTTTATTTTTCGCGCCCTACCGTATCCTTTAACGGCATTGTCCAGGGTAGCAAGCTTTCATTGCCAAGAATCAAACGGTAAGCACACATATAAGTATATCAAAATCTCAACAGTGGGCAGCATATGGCCAGTCACGTCGCCCGCATGTCCGTTGATATGGATGGGCGTCAGCAGCAGCAACAACAGACACAGCAGGTATCAACCGGAGCTTCGCATGGAATGCGTGAGGAACGTCACTTATCCATCTTAAAGGACATTCATGAACCACAGCCTTCCACTAACAAGCCCGCGAGTGAAGATGTTGTAGAGCGCATTCTCAAAGCCACAGACCCTAATGTGCGATCCATACCCGTCTATTTTGATTATAAAAAAGACGCACGAATGTACAAGTTCTATCCGAGCGTGGGAACTGTTGCTACACATCTTACCCTCGACGGCCTAGCCATCCGAAAGGATTCACCGGAGGCGATTCAGCAGCGGGAGGATCGCGAGCGCCGAGTGAGAGAGACGGAAGAGGCGGCAAAGGCTGAGCTGAATCCAGACCTGATCAAGGATGTTGTTTCTACTAGAATTCTCAAAAACCAGTTTAACTATAGCGATCGCGGCAGTCAGACGATGAATAATCCCATCAAGAATCGCTCAGTGATAACAGATCCGCCACCTGCTATTTTATTTGGGGCGATGGCCACTGCGTGGGCGATTTACGACGCCTACGAGGCTGACCGCCAACAAGCCGAGAAGGCATCTGCGTTACAACGCAAAACGGCCTCGGGGCACCGCACCGGAAAGGATGAGGACACCGCACTGACGATCACAGGGAGCGCGGCCGGCAGCAACGGCGAGGATGCCGCCGCCAGCGGCACCGGATCAGGTTATAATGTCATGAAATCCAAGGCTTTTGCCGGCGCACTCAAGATCATGGAGCGAATGGTGAACCAAAACGATTGTTTCGACATCATAGACGACTTCAAGTTTTGGGAGGATCAGAGCGATCTGTATAAGGAAGAGGGCACGTTGTTGCCGCTTTGGCAATTCTACACCGAGCGGTCTCGGAAGCGCGCGGTCACGAGCATTGCACAGAGCAATCAATACAGCGACTTTTTTGCGGTAGGCTATGGAAGCTACGACTTCCAGAAGCCGTGCAAGGGAGGCATCAATTGTTTCACCCTCAAAAATGCCGTCCCGACGATCTCTGGGAACTCTTCGTCAGCCCATCCAGAGTACAGCTTCAATATTGAAAGCGGTGTTTTATCCCTTGCCTTTCATCCAATACATTCACATCTTCTGGCATGCGGGCTCTTTGACGGATCTGTGTGTGTGTTTGACCTCCATATCAAGGATGATCCGCGGCATCAGAAGCCGATTTACACCGCCACGGTGCGAACTGGCAAGCATACTGAATCTGTGTGGCAGCTCTACTGGTTGGATGATCCGTCGGTTCTATCCTTCAACTCGATCAGCACAGATGGCCGTCTCACCAACTGGCAGCTGCATAAGAAGGGATTGGTATCAAAGGATATCATGTCACTGAGTTCCGATACTGTTGCATTGGATCCGGAGGGAATGCTTCTAAACCACCTCGGGGGGATGTGCATGGATCAGTCCCCCGTTCATGGGCAGATGGTGGTGGGCACCCAGGAAGGCGTCGTCATGCTCTGCACCACCACCAACGTCCAGTACTTAGAGCGTTTTGAGGGCCACAACATGGCTGTCTACACCGTCCGCTGGAACCCCTACCACCCAGACGTCTTCATCTCCTGCTCGGAGGACTGGACGATCAAACTTTGGCTCAAGTCATCTTCGAAACCGTTGTTGACGTTTGATGTGGGTGATGCGGTTGGGGATGTCGCATGGGCGCCGTACAGTGCTACAGTCTTCGCTGCCGTCACATCAAATGGAAAAGTGATCGTGTTTGACCTCAATCAAAATAAAACGGAGCCGCTTTGTGTCCAGACAGTCGTAAAAAATGCTAAACTCACTCATGTGGTATTTAATAGGGTGAACCCTATATTGCTGGTGGGTGACTCCCGTGGCACCGTGCTCGTACTGAAGCTTTCTCCTAATCTTCGTAAACGAGCCAAGCCGGGCAAGGGCGAACCCAATGACGCAGCTTCACTGCGTCGTTTAGAGAAGGAGAAGCTAGCTCGCTTAATCGACATAACGCTGAAAGATCGAATATTATTGGGAATAGCTTAGAGGTTTTATGCATTTTTTACATGTAACTTTTAGACATCAGAAGTGCTTGTGAGGTATCACCATATCCATATTGATATCACTCATCATTAGCACCAATGGATTTTGCAAAGAAAAAAAATAGAGGTGGCGATGGTGGTGGTAGTGGTGGTGGGAACTGACTTTCTGCGATATTTCGATCAACGCCATGTAAGACGCGAAAGCTTTGCTTCTGATGAATTTAAAAATTTACCCCTTTAACTTTTTCTCTAAAGATGAGGGAAGAGGACGAATTCGCTCGAATTTCGTCGTCTTACACTGTGAGTTGTATTTTTGTAAATAGGCAAAGTCAAACACAGTACAGGTACTACGCCTAGCATCTAGGCTCCAGTACTCCAAATGCGCATGCACTTCCGCGCATCTTGATATTTGATGTATTTATTTCATTTGTTCAGACCCTGGTGCTCATGTAATTTGAAAAATGAAACTCTTTTCCCCTTTGGTGGGGTTGATATATGAATCAATGCAAATGATAACTGCAAGTAATGTAAAGGTGGAGTGTCTCCATCCCTTTGAATGATTTGTTCATCATTTTCCTTTTTTCATTCGTGGATTCCACTTATTTCTTTCATTTGTTTATCTAGGGAGATATTATTTTTATCGCATCCAAAGGGTTTACCTTGGGATTGCAAAAGTATTTTTTATAGATTCATTAGAACTTTATATCAGTAAAAAAGCCTTGCCTTCTTACGTATATCTTACCGAAGATTCTGATATTATTTTCTCTATCAATTCTCTTATTACATAGATCAATAGGGGTAAATAAGAACTGCACCTCACCCCCTACACCTATTTACATACTTACGTTATCAGACTATAAATTCAGAAACAACAATTAACTTAATAAAAGGAATATACATTCTAGCAGGAAAGAAGAGCGTGGGTCCTGGTAAATAGAAAATTGAGTAATACACGCATTTTTATTTAGAAATCTTGGAACACCCCCCGTAGAACACGTAATTTCCATTTCCTAAGGTGACACAACGAAACATGACATCCACTGAAGTCCTGAGCGAAAATAGTGGCGACTCCCTTACTAGTATCCAACGTCTATGGAACAGCAGGCTGGGGCCTTGCCGTGGTTCACCAATAGATGCCACATCAACGGCGATCCTAGCTAAGTACACCTCCGAGATGGTCCTCACCCCATCGTCATTTTCTAGTCATGCCGGATTAACCGACAGCCCGAGTTCTTTTCGAAAGTCTTCCGCGATATCTAATGTCACCACCGGCACGAAGAGCGATCTCCGCAAGCGTCCGCATGAGGTGGGGGCTGACCTTGCCATCTCGACGTGTGTAAGACGTCGTTCCGTCGCACGTGAGCCCGATGTGTCGGATGAGGTCATCGCCGGGAAGCTTCAGGAGGTGCTGGTGGATAGCCCACGTGTGTGCAAACCCCTCTTTTCCACCTACCTCTTGCAGGGGTTCGATCCGGATGAGAAACCGCCGGCCTTGACATTGGTTCTTGACTTGGATGAAACGCTTGTGTGCAACCGCGCCCCCCATGCGCAGCGCCCGATCTTGCGGCCGTACGTCCTGCACATGCTGAACGCGCTCCGCCACATGGTTGATCTCGAGATCGTTCTCTGGACGGCCAGCACAAAGGAGACGGCGACACGAGTGGTGCAACATCTGCATTCCAACTGCATCATCTTCGACGATATTATTTTCCGAAACCACCTCTGGTTCACGGAGCCAGTGTACACCAAAGATCTGCGTCTGTTGGGCCGCGATATGGATAAGGTAGTCATTGTGGATAACGCTGCTAACAGCTGTAAGCTCAACCCACGTAATGCCTTGCTTATCGAGGACTTCCATGGCCACCGTGATCCTGAGGATGCAGCGTTGGTGAATGTCTACTACGCTGTCGAGGCGCTTCTTAGGATGGCTAAAAATGGAACATCTGTGAGAGACGGGTTGGCCAAGCTTGCGGAAACAGCCCTTCTTTGCCACGAGATATCTATACCCATTCCTACTACATGGAAGAGCATGCCCCTCTCGTCGATTTCGCCGATTAAACTGCCACCTTTTGGGAGGTTCATAAAAGCGAACACGAAGCCGCCATCGCGATCCCTAATGGGGTATTGGACTTTTTAGAAACTAATCATGCATCACCAGATTACCTCTTGCCATTCCCCCACTGGTGTCCTCATCGAAACATGGATTCGAAAACGGGCTTCCCAAAGGTGTCAAAAAATATCAATGGTGTTCTATAATTTTTCTTAATTTTTTTATTAAGGATTGTATCTCGATACATTAATAAATGCTTTGGCGTGCGCACACAATAATAAATCCGATCAGAAAAGTTGCGAACCATTTGACATAGATGTTTTTCCCCTTCTGAGTTGAAAATAGCGCATTTTGGCTCGAGATTGTTTTTAATATTTTAATTCTTAGAAACCACAACTTATCTTTATGAAATCCCCTGAAGGAAGACACGTTATAGAATGCTTTTCAATGGGAAAAAAAATTCGGTACCTCAGGTATCTAAGAAGATATTGCTTTATGTGTGTTTGTGCAGTCTTGTGATTCAATTAGAGGTCTCGAAAATCGTTTTTTTTTCATTATAGAAATATTTTTAACTGCGTTCTACGAGCATAATTTTCATACCACTATTGGCAAGTTGCGATGCGTCTGTGTGTGTGTGTGAGCTTGTCTATATCACTTTTTTATGAACTTTATATTTCCGTTTTTCCACCGATGTAGTGTTTAAATAGATACACTTTTTTATTATGAATGTAACTTTGGCTTTATCACATCTTTCGCAATATTCAAATTGTTGTAGAAAACGAGCAAAAAGGTGGTGGCGAGATTCCATCCATAATGCAATATTATCTAAACTCTTTCCTACATTTTTTCTATACCTCTTTTTTCCAACAATTTATTTTTCTCCCTTTTATCCTGTTTATTTGTGCATTAGTTCCTAGAGTAAAGCACCCTCCTCATAGTATTTGGTTGACTTTTTCTTGTATTATTAGTTTCCTTCACATAATTGGCTAGTCTTCTTCTGCTTTTTGTCTTAGTGACCTTAGATAGCCTCCCCATTCGTATTGCTTAATTTTTCTGTCGGAATGCCACCTAGGAAACCTCGCTCGGCGCAGAACCTTGCTGCTGGCAAAAGTATCCCAGAAGGCATAAATGACTTCCTTGGAGGATTTTCAGTTATGGCTGAGAGGAGCCAGTCGTATCATGAGCAGGGAGCGATTGCTGTAAATCTGCGTCTCATGAACAAGAACAGCGACATTACAAAGCAAAAGTCCTTAACAGAGCTGCTTCATCATGTTAAAGAAGCCCCAATCGATGTTCTTACGCACTTTGTTATGGGAATAGCTGAGACTGTTATCCGGCATGCCCAAAGTGGCAATCCTGCGATTCGGGCCTCGGTTTTTAAGCTTCTGAAAGCGCTGATGGAGCGTGGAAAGGAAGTGAGGTTATCCATCGTCTCGAGTCTCCCCGCACTCTCGCCAGTGTGGATAATGTCGATGAACGAAACAGAGTTGACTGTGCGTACGGAAGCTCAGGCAGCTTTTGAGGTGACCTTTAGTGCGGAAAAACGGCATTCAATGTTGGTTCGGTATAAGGACGATATTCTCTCCGGGATACTCACGGTAATCACCGATATCGTCGATAAGGACGGAACATCACTGCATGACGATAGCCTTGATCGGCGCTCTAATTTACTCTTCTCCGCTCTTTCCGGCTTGGGCTACATGGTGAAGCAAGTCAGTCTCTCTCAGGTTACGGTTATGTCGTTTGTGCTCGACAATCCAGGATTTGCGCGTCTTTTGCCAAGCCGTCCGCCTAAAAAGGGTTACATTCTTGCTAAAACACCCCTCGTGCGCTCCTCAGTGCTCTCGCTGTTGCGTGATATCGTGACAGTGTGCCCGTGTACGAATAAACTTCATAAGCTCGTTTCACAGGCCTTATATAGCTCAATCCTAGAAAAGGATGTAACTATTGCTTCTCGCGTTTGGGAGCTTTTGCTTTTTTGGTGCCGTATCAATGTTAACGATGTGCTTAATAACATCTTTCCAAAATTTTTCGATGACGTCATTGACAGCTTCATGTCTTGCGACCAACAAGACTTGGCGGAGGTTATCTTTCCTTCGCTGCTCCCGCTTTTGATCCAGCTTACCACCGAAAGGCGTTGTGATGAGGTGCTGGACGAGTTTGTTGCTGCACTTCTAGAAAAATTCTCACAGCTTAAGGACATTCCAAATGTGAGTGCGCACGAACTCGAGCTGGTCTTTTCCGCACTGACAGAGTGTTGGGGGCTTTATTGCATTCGGAAAAAAGGAGATACAATGTATGAAGACGCCACAGAGCTCTTTGGCTCCATAATAAAATGCCTTTCCGACATCTTATATAGCGAATCGAAGCGCATACGTTACTTGAAAGTAGTGGCACCATGCCTAAGCTTGACTCTCCTCAAGATTTCACACAAGGAGCGTATTTTCAAAGCATGCATGACAGCATTGACCAACCTATCCTCCTCCGACTCATCACTTCATCAGGATCCGATGCTGCCCAGTTGTAAAACTGAAATTCCTCTCGACAGTAACTGGTATCTATGCTCTGCTGTTTTAGAGTCGATGTACGCCAAAACAGTGCACGATACGAAATACACTCCACAGCAGAAGGTAATAAGTGGCTATTTAAATTCCACTATCAAACAGATGCTGCCGCCTCATGCCAATACCGCGGGGCTTTCTGTATTGCTCTCGGAAGTAACTAAAAATGGCTATAAACCTTTGCCGGAGGTCGCTGATGGTGTGGTTCACCACTTAATCAACTTAATGAAAATGTTAGATGAGCGAGCGCCTTGCAGTATGAATAGTATTGCCGAGACGGTGGTAGACGAGAAAATGACTGAGAATTGCCGAAGCTTGATTCAAACCGTGCTTCTTTGGGGGATTCCAGCGATCACAGACTCACTCTTGAAGGAATGCAAGTCTGTTAATCTTGATGTGGTCCAGCAAACCATTATAGATTACCATCTCAAGGACCCCGTTAAGGCGTTTGATTTACTTATTATCGCATGTAAGACAAACGCGTTTGACGATATAGGAAACTACATCTCTCGATTGCACGTACCGGATACCGGACTTACACCCGAGCAACGCTCAGCACTTCTTGAAGCGGTGGTTACGGCACTTAAGGGCATGCTACGACTTGTAAATGGTTTAAGTGAAGAGCTTGACGTGGAGGATGACCGCAGTAGCGACAGCGATGCCAAGCAAAACGAAGGGCTTCGATTCTCGAAAAAGCAAGAGAATGTATACCAAAATTCAAATACATACTCCAGTGACTCCACAACCGGTGAGGAAAGCTCAGACGATGATAATGATGCCTCACAAAAAGGATCAATTGACGACACAGGTTTAGACTTTATGTCGCCTTCTGGGGAAGGAGATACCACCGATGAGAACGACTTGGGTACACAAAACAAAGCGAGCAAGGTTCTTTATGCAGTATCCCATTGGTGCGATCAGTTATCTTGCGATGACGATAGTAATCTGCACAAGATGGAAAAAACTATCGGCACCCTCCTTTCCCTCTCCGCCGAGGTCTTCACGGAACGCATTTCTGAGCTGTTGTATCGCCTAGTAGCCGCCATCGCCCCGATGCTGTGTCCAGAGCATTATATCTCGATTAGAGCCCTTCGTATCGTCTTGGAAAGTCATCAAAAAGCGAGTGACAACGATGATGCAGTCGATAAACTTATGGACGCACTTGAGGAAAAGGTGCACTTCCTTCGAGTGAATGATTTCTACATCCTCGTAGCGCGCGTGACGGCCTTATTGGATAATCTGAGAGTTCCACAAACAGACCGCGATAATTTTGCGTCGAAGTTTCTGACCGCCGTCCTCAAGTTCGAAGAGCCAGCGTGTTACCTTCCGGTGCATCAACTTCAGTTTTTGGTGCCCTTCGCTTCCGAGGCCCTTCTTCAGCGCCTGGTTCAGCTGCCTGAGTTATGGGAGATGTTCAGCGTCTCGCGTCACTGTAGTCAGGATAAAAATTTAGAAGGAGGTTTTCGCTCTCTTTTTGGTGGCTACTTTTCTCTTTCTGAATTAGATCTCTCATTCACAGCCATCGTTCGTACCGCGCAATTTTTGAGGCTGTCGGATTACAGTAACTGCGTAGATGTATGGGATGAAAGTGCCTCTCATACTGAAATGGAGGTTCGGACGAAAATATTCTATCGTTTCATTGTGGCTGCCAGTTTGACGCAGACCTTTCCGTCTGGTATTAAAACAATTATCTTTTCTCGACTACTGCCCAAGGTCCTTGGGTATATCAACCCCCTCGCCGACTTGCTCATCGATTCCTCATTGCCAACTGCTAACGAGGCAAAGGCAGGCGAATCTAGGGATCCTTTTGTGTGCACGCTGGCGGCGGCGCTCCGAGATATGGCAAAGAATACTGATGATAGCACGCACCTCGGCTTTATTCTCCAAGCTCGCCGCGTGATGAGCGCAGTCACAGAGCGCATCATAAGGAGGCTTTTTACCAAGGATGGTGCGCGTGGAATCGAACACGATTGTTGTGTGTTTTACACTACCTTCTACGCCATCATGGACGAGACCGCGAATGTGGTTGAGGACAACATTTTTGCTCAGGTTCCTAGGGATCTCGAGGCGCTCTTCATGGAGGCGAGTTGTATGTTGCCGAGCTGGGATCTCGATACAGCAAAGCTTTCCCTGGTGATTCATCGGCATCTCGCCACAGTCCCCGTTGTCTCCGCGAGCACGGTCAAAAGCATCCTAGAGTACGCGCAGCGGCAGAACCCGCTTCACTGTCTGGAGTTATTAGCAGAGCTCTCCTGCACGCGGATCTTGGATCTGAACGTCTTCGGCGACCTCGTGCGCGTCATTACGCACTCCCTCTGCCGTTGCTACACACTTCGCCACCTCCCAAGTAACGGACGACTTCCGGTGGAATCCCCCGATCGCCCCTCTGCACCGCTAACTTTTCACCTTCTGCAGCGAATCGCGGCGGCGGCGGTTCTCGCGCGGCGTGGCGTCATCCTCCACAGCTATATGGACGACGTATTGCGGAGCACGGTGAACTTAGTCATCTTCGACTCCGTCTGTGAGGCCGTCTCCCGACTTCAGAAGACGAGCGGGGAGGAAATGCCTCTCCTCGCGAAGCTCATCGCCTTCACCTCGGAGTTTATGAGTACGCTCTTGCATAGCGATACGTCCGTGCTACGGGCGTCCGATGCAAGTGTAACCGTGATCGCCTCGGCACTCACCTACGTCTACCTCTGGCTTAACGCGACGCCCATCGCTAGGATGGAGGGTATTGGCCATGACGTGGTTTCGGGAGTTCTCTACACGGTATGCCTCGTTTCCAACCTCACCCTCGTGCGCGCGCGTGCGCCTTTGCACGAAAAGATGCGATTAATTCTTAATAAGTGGACCTTGAAGCCCCTTCGCCACGAATTCACGGCAGCGTCTCCTCTGAAGCTCTCCCGCTTGCGTCACCAAAACACCCTCATTGGAAGGATCTATAAACAAAAACTGCTCATGTTCCCGTATCTCTTGGCGTGGTGCATTGTGCTGACTACACCTGCAACCAATGAGGAGACTTCCCGCTTGTCTGTCAACCAAGGTTATAAGGAGTGGAGAGGGGAAGTATGTCAGCTTCTCGATCTCCTGTGCATGCTGCTCCTGACGCCTTCGTTCAGCGACGGAAGGCGGATTGAGCATACCTTTCTGGGCGCTCCCTCCTCCATCGCGAATGACGGAGACTTCGTTAACCCGGAGGCTGGTGCCCTCGGGTTCGAAGTGGTCGCCCTCACCCGTGTAACATCACCTCAGCCGATGTTGCAGCTCGCGACTGGCGCCGCGGCGGTGTTTTGCCTCCTCCTACGAGGTTCTACCCTTTCCCTAGTGAAAAGCTGGCTCGAGACCGTCGAGCGGAAAACGCAGGGAATGATATATAACTTTGTGCAGTTTTACATCTCACCAGTGCTTATCCATGAAAATTTCCTAACAGTGCTGAGCCACAGTCCAGATGGTTCAAGCACCTTTACTATAGGTGAAAACTACACTGTTTCTGTGAGGACAGCTCAGAAAACCATCGATCTTAGCTACACCATCGAGGATGCATATATATCTGTGTGTATTCGCTTTCCACCTTGTTATCCGCTACGGCAGCCCACTGTGGAATTTAGCAGTGGCCGAGAGTGCGGCATTTCGATGGAAAAGCGGCAAAGGTGGATGCTAAAAATGGCCTCGATGCTCTTCAGTGAGACAACGAACCTTTGGGATTGTATGGAGCTCTTCCGCGAGAATGTTGAGGCCCACCTTGGTGGGCAGGAGCCATGCCCTATTTGTTATGCTATCGTTAGTTCTGTCAATCACAAGCTGCCGGAGCTGCAATGCTCGGTCTGTCGCAATTTGTTCTTCCACTCCAGTTGTCTCTACAAGTGGTGGGCGACTGGGGGGCAGACGGTTTGCCCGCTTTGCCGCTCGCCGTGGATATCGGAATGAGTATAGTCAGAGCGTATCCCGTTCTTCCATTCCATTCCTACTTGCCTGCTTTTTCCAATTTTTCCTAACCGAACCACCGCAAAAAGGCAGATGAAAGATTGCATTTTCTTGCAGAGTAATTATCCTCATTACTTTCTTCGAAGTATTGCGGTTCTCTGCTTTAATTTTTCTATATTTATCAGCCTTTTCCCCCATTTTTAACCTTAATGATAAAGGTGTTGATATTTTTTAAAAATGCTCTGCATTTCTAAATTTTAAAAAATAATACATAAACTCCGATAAAGCGGTGAAGGTCTTGTGCATGACTACTTCTATCTCTACTGCATGATGTTTATGTGAATCACACATTCATTGCATGTCTATTTTACAATTCATAAATACAGTTTCATATAAATATCAGTGTATTTTAGCATGGATGTGCGTTTGTATTCATGAGTAGACGCATATACATAAATATATATATATATTTATGTGTGGTTATTTATATTCTCTTTTTATTTATTCTCGACATATTCGTCCTTGTTCTTTTGTTCTAAATATTTAGTTGTTTGAAGATTAATCACGACTTTAAAATCCTTAGATCTTTAATATTAGAAAGAGTATCGGTGGAAAAAAGTTTCTCATACAATAATCAGATTCAATTTAGCGAGTATATATTTTTTATCTTTATTAATTGATCATTTTTTTTCGCATTAGAGCACCCAAACCACACACAAGAAAAGTAGAACAATTCGAAATGCCAATCCCGAGGATACCAGAGCTTTCCCTCGCCTCACACGTACCGCGTGAAAGTACTTACCACCCCAGTCGAGGGGCTATGTCCTCACGGCAGAGTATAATGAATCGTGGCACCCTCAATATCTTCTCCGGGGATTGCCCTAAGGAAGCCACGGACGCAGTTGTGGAGTCAAGCGCCCGTCTCATGACGCGCTACTCCTCGGTTAACCTCCATAGCGGACGACATTACCACAATCGCGAATCCAGCGAAACACGAGAATTCCCCTCGGCTTGTATACGACACGTGAGGCCTCCATCGCACAGTGCCCTTCCCCAGGGCATCAAACACATTTCAAACGCCTCTGGAAATAAACAGCAAGTGCAGGTTGTCAACCTCACACGCGCCTACGTGGACCCTGCAAATATGGAGCTTCCGCGTCCGTGCGTTCGCTGCGTGAGTAGCAAAGGCCGCTCCGATGAGATGAAGTCCATCTTAGCGTATCGATCAGTAGGTGCTAATCAGTTGAAGGGGACCCTCGCGGATACACCGTTGGGAAAGCCGCGAGCGCGTGAGGCTCGTCGTGTTGTTGACTACACGCGACAAGAGAACTTCCTCAAGGCGGTGTGCGATCACGTGCAGCAGCGAGCGGGGGGGATCGCAGGATTTTACGTCCTCCTCGCACGTGGCGCGATTGGGGAGGGGGTTTCTGCGCCCCCTGTCGCGGCTTCACCATCGGATGAGGGGGAGCGTCG
>AIHY01000470.1:0-16949 GCA_000331125.1 Phytomonas serpens 9T
CGAAACCTTTTCATTGTGTAAACGCTTCAAAGGCATACTATGGGGAAAATGTGCACACATGGGTGCCCATACTCTCATGTGTTGCGCCTAGAAGAATCTTGTTCTGTCGATCTCATTCGACTACGACGTGAAATTTCATCATTTCGAAACACCTCTGGATCCGTGCCCAACGGGGGCTGGTAGCTAGGACTGCTAGGGTCCGGCATGGGGACACTGTCGCCACGATGGTCTAGAGGGGGTGAGACGGCAATCACACGTATCCTCCGCGCGTTGCTGGCGGAGCCTTCGGGACGACTACTTTGCACACTACGCATGAAGCCGCCTTCCGCCTGTAGGCCATTCGGATCGGGCGAAAGGGGGTTGTTCACGAGGAAGCCTTCCTGGGGGACGACGACATCCCCCACCGCGGCGTGAAATCCCCTGCGCTGCTGCTCGAGCAACTCCTCCCGCGCCTCCAGCTCGCGACGCCGGCGGAGCTTCTCCGTTCGCCGCTCGTACCGCCGCACGGCGTTCGGCGCGTTCGGGCCGAAGCGCTCCTCCTGAAATCGAATCGCGGTGTGATGGACGACGGGCAGGACGACGGCCCCGGCGGCACCGCCCTCCACGAGGGCCCGCGCGCGATTTTCCCGGACCTGCAGCGCCGCCTGTTGGGCGTGTTTGCTCGCGAAGACCGGGGCCCCCGCGGCGGCGGCGTCCTCGGCGACGTTGAAGCCTCGCCGTCTCCCCTCCTCGAGGGGGTCGGGGGCCTCCAGGCTCTGCGCACCAAACCCGAAGGCGGCGTAGGGGAGCCCCCGTCGGAGGCACTCGTCCCGGCCCGCCCGCCAGAGCCTGGACTTCGCCAGGAAGAAATCCCGCCTCGCCCGGTTCCGGCGGTAGGCCGCCTGCACGTAGGTCACCGCGAACCACTCCGCGAGGGTGTGCCGGCTCGAAGGCGCTGACCTCTCCACATARCGGAGCTCCGCGGCGGTGTCGAAAGGGCGTGTGGGCGGACGACGCCAGGCCATTTCGGCGGTCTTTCCGAGATGCACCTCGGTCGAGGCGGAGATCGACACCACCCGACGCGCGAGCGGGAAGAGGACTTCGTAATAGTGGACGTACCCGTTGTTGTGCAGGGGGATATCGTATTCGCGCAGCAAGGATAGCAGCTCGACACGGTTGTGGAAGCTACCGATGCCGAGCGGGGGACGGAGCTCTTGCAAGATTTTTGGTATCTTAGTTGCGGGCAGGATCAGCCTGGCATTGGGATCGCGCCTAGACCACAGCTCACAGAAATAATAGAGATCCTTAAGCCGAGTGAAGATGTCGCGCATACGGAAAACAGAAATGTAGCGGTCTAGGATCACCGCTATGTAGAGTGAACTGATCATTAAAAAGAAGAGGACCACAATGGCGACGTAATACACAGGCGCGAAGTTGGTCGGACCACAGCGGTGATTCAGTTTGCCGCAGTAGTTGCCACGGTCGAGGCTGCCACGCAACATGGTGGCCCAATCTTGAAGGGTCGATAGACGAAACACCATGATGAGAGCGTTCACGAAGGTCATGAAATTATCATATTTTCCGTCGATAAAGCCGCCGTATGGAACGATATAACCCAAAAAATGCAGTCCGACAATGGCAAACACGTACACTGCAAGTATGTATATCAAGGTAACATTGATGAGGCTAGGTACAGAAGCCCGCAGAGTCTCGGAGAGAAGCATTAGATGGGTTTTGGAGAGCGTTGCAAGGTTAAACAACCGAAGAGCGCGAGATAAACGGAGCAAACGCAGCACGTTGACGTCAAACGGCACATGATGGTTATCAGTGGCGTTAAGAATAAACTGTAGGTAAGATAAAATGACCACCAGTAGATCCCAGCAGTATGCCCAGCGCCTGAAGAATCGTGGCCCGTGAGCAATAAGCCGCATTAGCACCTCAATCGTGAAGAATACAACAAATATCACATTGAGCGTGCTAAGAATTACCTCTTGCACGTCGGCCATATGGTACCATTTAAGCGCCATAGTGACCATATTCAACCAGAGAATAAATGACATGAAAAACTCAAATTTTTGACTACTTAAGATGCGATGAAAGAACCGTGATACGGGGGAGCTACTGGGTATCATACGAATCTTAGGCTTGATGCGTAAAAGCCCTTCCTCTATGCGCAAAAAAAGCTGATTCCCAAACTTTATGCCATCGGTGTCGCTCTTGGAGACGAAATAGGTGTAAATCATCGCCGAGATAAAGAATGTAAAAAGGATAAAATGGGATATATAATAGTAGGCTACAAAGACAAGACCCTTGTACGGATGCCTATTCGTCATCGGTGCAAATTCCGTCGACCAAGAATCCACAGCGTTGTAAATGACATCGAGCCACTCTGCGCCCGTGCTGAGCTCAAATGTGGTAAGTAGACTCTCGTAGAAGTTATCGAAATTCCTAACGGCACGTTCCCAATGAAACCCCTTTTCCACGCATTCTTTGTAACTAGTAATGACAGGATTGCTACATGTATTCATCTTGTTCATAAACATCGAAGTAAAGATTATGGCCCATACAGCATAGTTTAGGAGCATACCAAGGCATATGTTGACCAAAACCGGTATGCAGTTCCAGAGCGTGCGAGCAATCGGGATCATGCTTGAGTTCCACGTCCAATATTGCAGCGGACCAAGAATACGGAAGCAGCGCAAAACTTTGAGGTAGCGCAGAAAGACTCCGCTCGAAAACCAAGATACTAATGAAGAAATTACAATAAAGCAGTCAAAGATATTCCATAGATGCCAAAAGTAGGCACGCCCTATGGGCACAACGATACCCATACTGATCCACTTGAGTATCATCTCGGCAGCGAAAATCAAGGTAAAGATATCATCCAGAATATGCAGAAATTTATACCTACCGCTGTTATAGCTACCACCCATATCGCGGTTGTAATCGATGGGGTTGTATGTAGCAAAACAAATTGAGGAAATAAAGATTATTGCAAATATAAATATCTGAAACCATAGAGACTCAACAATCAAGGTAGCACAGTGCCGGAGCGCGTCTGACGGCGCGAGAACCATAAGCGAGTGGTCCTTCCACGATTCTCTATACCTAGACTCATGGGCTACATTCTCGTTCTTCTGTTGATGTGCAAGAACATACGCGAGTGTCGCACGTCCAACCTGTTCCTCACCCACGTGGAGCTCGAGAAGCCACTGCTGAATTTCCAGCGCCTGCAGCAATCGGTCCCAGCTCCGCTCGGCCTGTGGCATTTCTGCGCAGGAGAGGTTGTCTATATTCTCAGAGAGCAGCATTCCGCAACTCCATGCCTGTCCAAGGACCACTTCCACCATGTGTGCGGTTGGCCTGACATTGGAGTCATTCTGCATGCGAACGTAACCAATCATGGCATTGAGCACGAGCTGCCGCGAGCTTCGAACAGCGGCCATATGACAATGCTCCGCGTGGAGGTCGTCCGCGGTACGCTGGGCGACACCCGGTGCCGCACGTAATGGGATCTCCTTATGCGCGTTGCAGTTCTGGCAGACCTCGAAAACACGTCGGCCACTTTGCAAGATGCTCTTGTATTGCATGCGAGGTCCGGGAAGCAGAAGGTGCCGAAGAGGTCCTCCCTCATGCAGGGGCTGCTGCACCGCAAGGTCCTTTTGTCTTGCCATGCCCACGTCATGGGAGTGGGACAAACTTGAGATATTCAGCTCCGGCGAAGCGCAAACGGCGCCTGTAAGAGGCAAGGCCGGCTCGGGGGAGGCGGTTCTGGGGTCGAATGGCGCGTCTGCCTTCACATGACCCCCTCGGCCATATATGTCCGCCGGGACAAAGAGACGTTCGCGAGCAAAGCGAAGCTGGGCCTTGCGCTCGAAAAGCGTCATTCTATCATATTTTGGATCTGTATCATACAAGGTGGTGTAGGGATAGAGCTGATCGCCAACGCTGAAGTACTGCGGCCCGCTCATAGATACTTTACTTTGTGAGTCCGTTTGCAGAGGGATAGACTCATGCTGATCCTCCACGCTGTGATCAGTATAGTTGTTCTTATCAATATTTTGATGGGAGGTATATCTAGATTTCACGAATTGCAGCTCTCGTTGCATGTCTTCATTGATGAAGTAGACCTCATCAGGAGCCACATCACGGCGCTCAAAGCCGCCGTGGATGTGCTTAAATGATCGCCATACAGTGAAGTCAAACCAAGGTAGACTCAGTTGGTACCTGCTATCCTGAGGGGTGTTAGTATTATTCCCACCCATATTTTCCCCCAGAAATACACCGTGCTCCTCATGGACCTTCCAAGCCCATAAGAATATAGCTATAAAGAAAAAGCGAAAGATAAAAGCAGTAAGGGCTGCGAAGATAAAGTACAAGATTGTGTAGCCACCGCGCACGCGCATGCCATTCCACGAAAGATATAGCCATTGATCACGGTTCATGGAAAATGTCTGGGAAACCGCGTAGACGGCGTGTGAAAAAGTCTCGAAATTGGCACGAGTGTAGTAATCCCCGTTTTTGGGGTCTATCCAGTTCGTACGACTGCCGAATAAACTCATTCCCAATAGAACCCACATGAATGCGTACAATGAAAAAAATATGAGGGCGTAAGTCATACCCGGAATTGCGCGAATGAGCACTTGAAAGACATGCCGGGTGGGGCGGACCGGGCATACACAAAACAGCTTCAGATACCGAACACAGTTAAACAAAGAAATGGTATTGTTGCGGCTAAAGCCGAGCTGAAAGAATGAAAGTATGACTGAAATGAATTCTATCAGATTGAAAACATCGAACAAAAATGGGCCAGGTCCAAGAGCCACCATCCGAATCAACAACTCTAGAAAGAAAATCGATGAGAATATAACACCAGCAAAAAACGTGCCTTTCTCCCAGCTGTCCGTCATTGTGTCAAATCTGGTGGCGTTGAAAACGGCATTCAAAAAGATCAATACATGTATAAAGAAATTAATGTTCGAGATGGGTGTATTCTGCTTGATATTTTCCGCCATGCGCATCAGCGGCATGCTCCAGCTAGAAGGTTTCTCGTTTTCCATTAAGTAATATTTTCCCTCACCGCCTGCACCATCATGGGCCTTCTGTTCATCAAGGTCGTGAAACATCTCGTGACGGCGCATCCCCACCTGTGCCTTTGGGAGATTATTCATTCGTCTGCGATGGAGCTCCTGAATCGCATTCTCTTCATACATGTTGGCAAATTTTAGAGGCAGGAGATTATAGCGATATCTCATCATTTGGTGTTTCCACATGTACTCTGTTATGATCCGTGGATAGCCCTCAGTGAACATGTGTAGTATATTCCGAATTATATTAAACTTACCCCAGCACGTATCCGCTAATGAAAAATCGCCACCCTCAGGGTCTTGAATAAGAGCCATTTCCGGCGCACACTCCGGCGCTGATGCATCAATGAGATTCATTGTGCTACCATTGGTTGCATTTACACAATATAGCTCATTAGTGTGGGGTATGGTGGTGCCATCAGATACCGAGTGCCGTGGTGGAACCACCCCCGCGGACTCACGAGTCACACGAACATTGGTGCCAGATGATGAAAGTGGCCGAGGGGTGAAGCTGGATACCGTCCCTACGGGATTGTTGAAGGCCTTTGAGTCCTCCTGCGGAGGCTCAGCGCTATCATGGTTTTCCTCGCATGTGACATCCCTCAAATCGTTGTAATCGGCGTACGGATCCAGAAAGCGCAATTCCTTAGACTTTTCATTTTGTCGGACTGCAAAAGAGTTCTCCGTGGTTCCCGAGGGTCCAGCAACACGAGTTTTAGGATGATACCGCATAGCACCCACGCGCCCGCCAAGGGCAAAGTTGTCAGATTCCTCTAATCCTGGGGATACTCCAGTACCTGGCTGTGCATCGCTAATGGCGCTGTTCTCATGTATACTATCATATTTGTCGGGGCGGTCTTCAATCTTTTTCACAGCAGAAGACTTCACTGAATTGCTAACGTATGAGTTTTGAGATAATTTGGCTTTCATATGTTCTGCATCTTCAGCGACGGTGCGGTGGCGGGAGAGCGAAAGGTGGAGCTGCAATCTTCGCTCGTCCGTCCAGTGGGTGTTTCGAACAGGCCTAGATTTTGTTTTTGAACCTGGGAAACGATATTTTGAAGCTTTCTCGTCGTCATCGACATCTTTGGGAGTATAGGCTGGGTAATGAGTGACACGTCCACCTTTATCCCGCGTTACGTAGTCCCTTAGTCGAACGGCGGCATTCACATTTCTGCGATACTCAAGAAGAACATCATTGAAGACGGTCAGTTGCTTGAGAATGAAAAGACGACTAGTCTTCTCGATCTTCATGATGAACACACCAAGAAACAGGGATGGAATGATCCATGTGCAGAAGAGAATAGTAAAAAAATAATAAAGAAAAACTGCGACGTTCAAAGCGTCATTGGTTTCCTTCATAAGCCCAGCCCAGCCCTGAAAAGTCATGATTTGGAAGGTGGAAAGCATTGCATGCCCAATATCATCAAAACTTCGGAAGTCATAGTGTGGATTTGGAAACTTATCCTGAATGCACGCGTAGCCTTCATCGCAGTGATGTCCTTGGTAAAACCAGTATTTACCAGTGGAAGCGGTGCGGCAGATTTGATCAGTTACGTTATCGGTGAGTTTGTTGACACAGCGACTGTGAAACACACCTGAAAAAAGCTGTAAGCCAAGTAATGCAAAAAAGAAGATAAAGTATAACATCAAGATACTGACATTAATAATCCCATTCGTAGAACGTAAAAGGGACTTGGCTAGGATCTTCATGTTCACAAACAGGGGGACGCGCGTAAGACACTTTATGCACCGAATCAAGCGCCACGCCGTAAAATTCCACAATCGCTGGTCGTTGGTACACGCCAGAATGATCATCACGAAAACAGCAGTGTCTAACCAACTCCAAGGGGAGCGGAAGAAAGCATGTGGATGAAACAAGAAACCCTTCGCAAAGAGACCGAACAATAGCTCCATTCCAAATAAAGCCATAAAGAAGACGTCCGCGCCAAGCATGTAATCTGGTTTGACCATCTTGCCCATTGGGGCAGAGTAGCGTGCCCAGGTTGCTTGGAATATACAATAACCTAATATCATAAAGAAAAGGATAAGCTCATAAATCCAGTGATGCATGACATTGTATACTATAACCCGAGGCGTCCATCGTGGTGGAAAAATAAAGGATGAGTACAGCAGTGCAGTGCTATGTGCATGAATTTGGTAAAGCCATGGTGCGTTGACCAAGCGATTCCAGTCATAATCCCCCTTAAAACGGCCGTTGCTTAGGGAGTGCAGCCGGATGGTTTCGTGCACAGATTTGGTAGACTGTAGCTGAAGTGGGTCTACCTTCGTGCTCTTGGTGTTGTGTTCAATCACTGATGCGGAGTCGCTAAAGACGGAATCGTCGTCTGTGAACTGAGCAAATTGCTCAAATAACATTTCATCTTCATCGCGGAGTATCTCAGGATCACCGGAATCCATCCCCTCTGGGTACTGGATACCCTCGTTATTAGTTGGTTGCGTCTGACACTGAACGAAGAACTTATCCATTGGTCGTGTGGGGATAATTGGAACTTGCATCAGTTTTTCAGCAGCGCCTACTTTCATGGACTCAGTGTCATTACGATGTTGGTCATTAAAATTAACAGACATACCCGAACGCACACCGGTACTATGCCCTCTCATTTCAGATGCCTCCACAGGGTGTAAAACAGACATGGACGTTGTTGGAATGCGTCCACCACTTTTGTCAACAGATCTACTTCCATTATGTAGATTCAAGCCACTTGATGGCCGATTTTTGTGGATTTGTGAATCCCTAAGCGATTCATCTTGTTCTTCACTATCTTTTCCAATCCCTATGTAAGAATCCGAGGATGCACCAGGAAGTGGTAGTCCACCCGACAAGCCTGATGGGGCTGTGTGCTGCGGTAGGTTGTGATTGATCTTTTCCTTTCTGAGATGCTTTTCATCTTCCTTGCTAGAATACTTAGGAGAGGAGTGACGAGACGACGACAGATGAGACATTGGCGCACGCTGACTGGCTAAGGGATCTGCGTTGGGTCTGTTGTGTTCCCTAAGAGCTACCGGGCTTGAAAAGGGTAGCTGTGGGTTCATTTGTTGAGTTCTCCCATTTGTTGATGCCACACTAAAGGAGCTTTCAGATGGACTCAAATTTCGAACATCAAGAGTATGTGGTAGTGAGTTTGGGTTCGGCGATCCTGCAGCAAATGGGTTTTCGACAGGAGTTTCAGGAATGGTATCATTTGAATATTCCTTATTGCGACTACGAAAATCTTTGCCATTCATCACAAAACGATTTTATCCTGTAAATTCAGAGAATTTTCAAATTTTGAATCCCTCTGGACACTTTCCTAAGAAGTAAGAGGAAGATGATAACGATAAAAAAATCAGACAGGTCAAAACAAAATGTTCACTGACCTACTATCGTTTTAGAATAAATTTACCGAGGAAAAAAGAGAAAATTTTTGTAATGAAATTTGCTACTTTTTCCGGATATGCTTATTTATTTATCAACAAAACAGTACTTCCAATAATCTTAAACAGATTTTTGCAGTACCGAAAACGAGAAACTATTGACTATGGACAGCTAAAACTTAGTCAATCAAGTAGTTTGGACAAGCTAGGAAAATAGATTAAGGAGGAACGATATTTATTTATTTTTGATAACATCGGAAAGCATTATGATTGTAGATCTTATTCTGCATTCCGTTCACCTCCAGGACACTTAGTGGGCTGTAATTTTTTTTTAAATATATGAGAATAGTCAAAAAAAGCATCGCTTAATTATGCCTTTTTTTACCAGGTCGGGCATACAACTCAGTGAACACAAATATTTCATGAGCAGCAACCTCATGAAGTGATCAAGAGCATTGCGAATACCTTTTCAACCTTAATAACAGCGACATATCAAAGAAGGTAATACGAGACCCCAGTTGTAACAGGTACTATTTACTAGAGAGGAAAAATAAATACACGTATTGTTTTTCTTAGCGTTCGTTTATATAACTCGCAAACATCGATACCACTTATCATAAAAGCAATAAATAGAAATAAATAAAAGCTGTTTCTAAATATTCTATGCAACAATCCTCAGTAACCAAAAAAGGAGTATTGGCATGCATTTCGTTCATGACTACAGTGTTTTAGCTACCTCAAACTGTACACAAAAACTCTATCTAATAACAATAAAAATCAACACTGCGTTCTGTGGGAAAATTGATAAACACGTACACTGAGGGTACCAAAGTATTAGTTTTCGTTGCTGTCCATTTCAGCACGTGTGTCTAGTCTCTTCATCAATAAGGCTTGCTGCTCAATTAGCTTCTCCATCTTTACATTGAGACTTCGAATATCATCTTGCTGCTTCTCATTGTTAGAAAGCCAATGCTTTTTGAGATTACCTATCTCTTCATGAACTAGATATTGTTGCTTCTGAAAGTACTCCGCTAAGGCGGCAACCGCGTGCTCAATATTTTCCATGCGTTTTCTATATGAAGATTCGTTTTGGTGCGCATGGTCTTCATTCTCACATTGCACCGATCTCGTATCGTTTTTTTCCTTCCTTTCATAAATTTTATTGGGGGTTTCTTGGATATCTGACAGACTTTTGCCACAATCTTTAGGCCCATCACCCTCCACGAAAACACAATTTGGAGTAGTAATTGAGCTATACCGCTTTTCGTCCCGCTCGAAGCTACGCTCTCGCTGCTGCTGCTGCTGCTGTTCTCCAGACGCTATAGTTGCATGGGTGGCAGGAGGAAACGATCCGGTTGCAGCTTCATTATGGCGCACTTCATCGGTGTCATCAGTAGGCTTCCCTTCTCTTAGGCCTGCCTTGACGCCCTTGTGTGATGCTGGTCGTGCAGGTAGCTTGGACAAACTAGTTCTAGGTGACGGCTGTCCTTTAGATGGAGAACCCTTCCGAGATACCACCACCCTCCCCGCGATTCCTCCCGTAAACTGACTTTGCTGGGTATCGGTTTCCGCCTTGGCCACATTTTGTTCGCTATCCGACTGTTTTAAGGTGGTTGCGCAAGTTTCGTCGATAAAATCGGCATGTGGGTTGACATAGGACCGGGATACCGCGGGTCTAATCGGAATCCCCGAGCGCCAAAGCATGACGACGTTATCCTTGCCAGCAGTCACGAAGAATTGCCCGTCGTCGGAAAAGCGGCTGGCGCGGACGGGCCCATCATGGGCCTGCATCGTGCAGTACAGGATGCCCTCACAGGTATCCCACATCTTCGCCGTTCCGTCCTCGCCGGCGGAGAGCAGCCAGCTCCCGCCCGGGGCGAAGCTGACGTCGTGCACGACACCCTCGTGGGCCGCACGGTAGTACTGAATCAGCCCATAACGCCCCACTTCCGGGTTCCCATCGGATCTCGTCGGTCGATCCGCCGACGAGGAGGTGCGGAGGTCGAAGACGTTGACGTCGCCGCTCGCGTCCCCGCTCGCGAGGTGGTACCCGTCCGGACCGAAGCTGAGCCCACGGATGCTGGCTTTGGGCTCGTAAAAGGTGTGCGCCGCGCGCCGCGCCCGGGTATCCCAGACGTACACACACCTGTCATCCCCGCCGCTGGCGATGCAGTGGGAAAAGTTCGGCGCGGCGGTGGCGCTTTGGACGGCGAGGCAACGAATCCAATTCGTGTGGCCGGTGTGCGCGGCGGCGAAGGAGGCCTCCGGGGTCGTCCCGGATGAGGACCCTGGAAAACTAGCTAATTTGCTCCCGCAAAAGCCGATGCCGCCATGGGTGTTGGAAACGTAGTTGAGATTCCAACACTTGATGCTTTTGTCGTCCCCAACGGTAAAAAGCCTGTCCGTGCCGTCCTGGGCGAAGGCGATCGCCCGGGCCGAGCCGGAGTGGACGCGCCAGGCGAAGCAATTATCGTGGTCATCGTTGCGCTGCTGAAGACTACAAGGGGAAGGGTATGTCGTGGAGGTACGCATTAGGTTAGGGGTCACCAACCGCGCATAGCCGTCGTGGCCGCAACTCGCAATAAGGATGGATTTGGGGCTGTAGGCACACCCCAATACCGGTCCGCGGTGCCCGAGAAAACGTAGTGCGCGAACTGTTGGTTTTGCATCCCACAACATTACCGTCCCATCGGTACCACCAGTCAAGACCTTGGGTGGAAGTACCGCACGGCGGCTTTGAGAATTGGACTTTCCCGTCGATCCACCCAAGGCCAGTTTATGAAGCGTAGGCTGAAAGGCAGCGCAGAGGACACCTTGGCGGTGGCCTCTAAAAGTCATTTCGACCGTTGGACGGCCGAGAACGCCTAAAGCTGGTTCTTCGGTTTTAAAATAAGATGCTGAATTCATGATATATTAATATAGTCTAATGAAAATATGGTATATGGGTATAGTTAATTCTACCGTTTCACTTTTTTATCTACAGTGCAGTTTTTCTATATGGCGAAGTTCCTTTGCTTGTTTTTAGATTGCAACAAGTGCTTACAATATGAAGCAATGAATTTTTTTTAAAAATTGAATGTATTACAATTTAATGTAAAATTACAGTTACATGATAGAAGGCTAAATTCTATTTTTTATGAAAAGCTGTATCAACCAACCTACAATTAGGCATTTAAATCATGTGAATAAGACAACACTATTTCGATTCAGCTCGTATGTGCTGATATTTCCCCATTAGACTTCAAGACAATGGCTTTTTTCCAGGCACAAAATAAAAAACGAAAACAATATTGACATAATAGTTAGTAAATGTCTTAAAAAATGATGTTTAGTCTAAATTATTAATGCATCTCAAAGTTCAGACTTGGATGAGACTTTACTTATCTATCACAGTCATAGTTAGCCTCCCCAAGGAACTACTGTCTTTGATAGCATGTGTTCTTAATAACCCTTCAAAATGAAAGCACACACACACACACACACGTATAATGCACATAGAAATATCACAGATGGATTGCATATGCGTACAGATATATATGCTTAACAATGAACAATAAAAAAAAGGTCAAAAAAAATGACCTCTACCCTAAGAAAAACAATAAAAATGACATAAGCTATAGTACGCATATCCGTGGTCTGGCACACCTTTTACTCACCACAGAAGGAGTTCAATATGGCTATCACGTATAGACAAAAAAGAATATGATATACAATTTATTCGAACTACAAAATTATCTATAAAAGCTGAAAATGAAATAATAGTCTTGAATCTTTTTTGGTGTTAGCATCGACTTTTGTTTTTGTTCTTTTAGATAATAGCAGGCAACATGTGGTTGATTTAACACCTAACCTGCAGCCGCACCATCTTGGTTGTGGTACTTAATCCATGTAGTACCGGTTTCATACGTTTTTTTGCTAGGAGAAAAGAGAGCTCACATGCTGGTATCGCTCACTGAGAACTACTTTAGGTGCTCGAGGCTCTTTTCTTACGAAATTATTGCACTTACAACCAGGAAGGATCGTTTTTCTGTTGGTTGATCCTGAATTGCTTAACAACCGTATGCATTCAACTATTCATTCCATTAATTTCGCTAATCCTACATTCAGGATTCAATTATAAAACAAATCAAATAACAGTAATGTTGTTACAAGATAAACAGTAATTTTCCCTTAACCATTAGTATTCTTGATCACAATGAAGCGTTCATATTCTAAATAAAAAAAGCATGTAAACCCAACAAGAAATCCTAAATTACGAAAGAATACGATGTTAACAGCAAAAAAATGAGTAAATAAATACACAGAAACGAATAACTTGCACAAGGGCCAATGTAAAAAGGAATGAAAAATAGTAAGCTGCACTTTTGTTATCATAGTACAAGCACCCACTTTTCCATGACTTTGTGTAATACATTGCTTTGAAGCAAATATATTACCATGTCGTTTGATTTTAATTTTTCGTTCAGATTTCCACGTAATGATCCGACGGCATTGAATCACATATAGTGAAGCAGCAGGGGGTTACCTGCCTATGCACGCCCATGCCGTCAGAGAATTCGAACAGGTTTTGATTCCCATTAATATATCGCCTTTTATTCCCCCTTCTTTTTGATTCGAGAACGATCGCCTATCGCTTTTCTTTTGTGGTACAGTAGTGGTAATATTTCTTATTGTTGTTGATATTCTTATGCCCAATGAGTTACTGAGCACAGCTTCTATTATGAACTCATATTGATCCACAATACATGCAAGGGGGAATTCACCCCGCCACCTCACTCGTCTCCAGAGCGTGCCAGAAATTTTTTGGTGTGCAAATAACAACAACAATACATCCCACTATCATCGTCATCTTATTTGCTGCCATAAAATGACCTTGAAAGTCCCACGCAAATGATTTTGTACTCTCAAGCTGATTTAGGCATTTTACCTGCAGCCTCCGTTATCGGAGAGATACTACATTTTCAACAGGATAAGGCCCCAGATTCCGTGCTGCTGTTGCTGCTGCAAGAGGCCGATCGCGGGCTTGGCTTAATATCAAAAGTGATAAATGAATTTTTCCCCCGTGTCATAGGATAAATTGGTTTCATGACGTCTGAGCTCTTTGCATGAGAGGCAGGAGATGTGGTTGCAGGCCATGCCTCAATACTGAGTTTCCCTAAACTATCTTTTAGAGATTCATCGCCATGCCACCCCCTGCTGTATTCTACCCTGCCAGAGTCATTAACAGAGATGCTTAGACTTGTGGAGGGAGACAAGGATGCAGAGGTGGCTGGGAAGTCATGTAGCGAGCTGCTCCACCTTCGGAAACGTGAGAGCGACTTGGTTAAAGAAGCGCTGCTTTTCATAGAGCTGCTCACCACCTCCCGGCCGCCGTTTTTAATCACCTCGATGTCGTGATGGTACTTTTGTAGACGACGCAGACGCTCCTCCTCGCTTTCCCCTCTGCCTTTTGACTGAGAAGCAAAATTGAAGGGATAATTAGGATTTGCAAGAGGAGAATGAAATAAAGATCTCTTGAGCTCGTCTGAGCTCCCACCGTTATGATGTGGTTCCACGCTTTCGTGTTCCACTACATCTTGCAAGGAATTAACCGTACCCATTCGGTCCGTGTCCGATTCAGGACTGGCGCGGCTCATTTTCTGATTTCCGGTCGAATGGTTGACGTTCTGTCTTAATAAGGATACATTTTCGATCACATTCGAGGGCGAAGAACCGAATTGATGCCCGTGAGCCGCCTTACCGCCATACGAAAGCGCGCAATTAACTTCAGGCGATAATTTTTCAACCTCGCTGTGTAGCTCGTTGGATTCTCTCATCGCCAAGCCCACCGCCTCGCTAATACGAGGACCTTTTTGGCTAGTCGGGAAAAGATGCTTAGTGGGAAGCTGCATTCGCTGTTCGTTAGTGCTAGGCGAATTCGGTCGCCAGGCAGGACTCTCCGAAAGATCAGGCGTAGTGGCGGATGACATAGATGAGTTCCCTGGAGGCAACGCGAGACGGGACCTCCGCAGAGCTTCTTTACAAAGAATCAAGTGATGCAATCCACGTCGATGCGCGACCGGTGGAGGGTTGCAGACTGAGACGCAAGAATCAGGTGTGTTAGGCACAACCTTACCATCCCTTCCACCCTCACCACTATTACAACATTCCTTCGGTGGCTGTGGGCTTATAAACTTTACAGTCACCACAGTTTTTTGATCTTTATCTCCATTAACAGTGCGAGGTAACGATGAAAACCGTGAAGCTAACAGGGATGGCCGAATGAATGAGGGATCCGTGAAGGCAGTGCTTAAAGTATTCTTTGAAGCAGAGATCACGGGGCGCCGAGGTGATGTGCGGAGCATTGGATTCTCAATGGAGCTGTCGATAGATGCTGTTGAACGAACACGGTCATCCTTTTTTTGCCAGTAACTGCTGCTAGTATTCGTATTCAAACAAGCCTCCTCGTGTTGTTTTGGACAACACTCTTGCTCAGTTTCCTTGGGTTCAGCACCTGCTAGCTCCCTTTCCCATGAGGAAGGATCCACATCCTTCAATAGAGAAGGCTGATAGGCCTCGCGTTCGTTTCCATGTGTGGCGTCAAAAGAAGCGTCTGTATGTACTTTATCACAGCACTGCCTTGATATGAGCGTTCCTATCGAATTTTTCGCGGGGCTCACTAGAGGGCTTACCATTCTACGTGCCTTTTGATCCCAAAACTGATCATTGGTCTCGCTGGCTTCGGAGTGAATTGATGTCACCAAGGTGGTAGGGCTTCTTGGGATGGTCTGCCAGCGGGATTGTGGTGAATTCACGCCGAGATCGTTGAAAGAATACATAGAAACCATTGGACTTTTCATCTTTTATTCTCTCTTTTAGCGAAGATTCAGAAATAGTGAGTCTAGAGATCAGCACAAGAAGAGCTGATGCAACTTTTTTTGCTTATGGACACAGAGGTATCGCACTTATTGTCTCAGTAACGCTGGACAAATCTAGTTTATATAAGAAGAAGCAACACCTAATAATGCAAAACTGCATCAATAATGAAGCTGGTTACTTCTATACACAAAATTCAGAAGCTTTCAAGAGATTAGGGAGAAGAAAAGAGCAGAAAATGAAACCTTTGCAAAAGAATGGGATGTTAATGGTGAAAAAAACGAGACTTGGCAAGCACTACAGAGTGCAGCCAGTAACTCTCAGACCTGATCGATGACCCAATAATTGGTCTAAATTTATGTAAATTTATTCAAAGAACAAATAAATAGTGTAACTGTGAGTTCACTGAACCGAAAGGAAATGGTGACTACTATATCCCTTCACAGACATCCAAAGGCTTAGCTGCTCTTCTCAACGTTTTCAACGTTTTCAGCCTTCTCGGCCGTCTCCACTGGAGCGTCCTGAGGAGGGGCGACCACCACAATACGGCTGTACACGCGGTGCTTGCTGGAGCACGACACGAGGCGGATCTGTTTCTCGCGGCAGAGCTGCTTCAGTGCAGCGGAGGCAAGAGAAACGGTGATCTTCAGGCGATCGGAGATGATGGCAGGGGTGATGAGCTTGTACTTTGGAACTTCGTTGCGGAGCTTCTCGAGGGTTTCCTTGTCGAACATCACGGCGTTCTGAAGAGCCTCACGGGTCTGTCCCTTGCTCCACTTCTTCGTCGAGCGCTTGCTGGCGTTGTTGGCCGCGGCCATCTTCGCCTTCTTCGTCTGACCTTCCTTCGGGGGCATGATATCGCGGGGTGATTATAAGTACGGGAATGAACCTTTTTAGTGAACGACACTTTCATTGTAGAGAAAAAAGCGAAAGAGATCAAAGGGATAAAAAGGTAAATTATCGTACTTTACTAATAATATAAACGCATAGAGTATATAAATAAATTGCAACGGGTTCTCTTTTCAAACTTTGCGTTTGCCAGTTCGAACGAACTTAGGATGTGAAGCAGAAACGGGAAGAGGGAGGACAATGGTAAGAATAAAATAGAAAAAAAAGAATTCAAAGAGAGAATATGATTCTACTCCCTTTCCTATAGATTTTAACAGTTCTGTAACTTGGACTCAATAGCCTGGCGTAGTTCAATAAGCGAATAGCGCAACCGCACATGGCCACTGGTATCGTAATTCTCACGTGGTGCGGGACGCAACCGTGGCTCACGGGACTCTGACGTTGTCGAAACTTGTTTGTCATTATCGTTTGCATCCCCATCTGCTGCGGATGAAGAAGAAAAAAGACAGTTTTCAGCAGCACGCACAAAATCCACATGAGGGGAGCGCGCGATAATCTCTGAAACGCTTTCCGCAATACTTCGAATCAGCATCGCACGGGAGTATTCTCCGCGCGTGTTGCGCGATCCCATGGAGGGTTTGGACGTGGAAGAAGAGTTTTTATCCGCCTCAAAAGAGTCCTCAAGCTGGGATCCTTCCATAATATTTGGTGCTGCAGCTAGTGACTTCCTGAAGGCAAAGATATCAACATTTTCCGTAGCAAGGAGCAAAAGTGCTTGCTCGATGGTGGAGGCCAGCTGAA
>AIHY01000481.1:0-11201 GCA_000331125.1 Phytomonas serpens 9T
CCTCTTTCTCCCCCCCCCTCTGGATGATTCCAAAATCATCCTCCCATTATTTTCTATTCATAGAGGGTTCCTCACAGTTTAAACTTCTTGATCACTGAAACAGAACCTCCAAGAGGGTATTATTATCTCTTCATTATTCATATAGAGAGGGCACTTCTTCAGAAGTGATATGACATTACTTCCTGTTTACCTCTTTGCTTATTTCGCATGATTAACGCAACAAAAAAAGCAATATTCAAGCCACATATAAAACAGTGTACTTTTGCAAAGGGAAAAACGAAAAGGTAAACACGAAAAGATATCGACGAGAGATGGGGTAGAACGACCGAAAACTGCATACGCCACAGTACCAGCAAAAAAGATAGAAAAAAGGAAACAAAAAAAATACAAAAATACAATA
Source organism: Phytomonas serpens 9T (assembly GCA_000331125.1). Lineage (NCBI taxonomy): Eukaryota > Euglenozoa > Kinetoplastea > Trypanosomatida > Trypanosomatidae > Phytomonas > Phytomonas serpens. The sequence continues at coordinate 401 of AIHY01000481.1, forward strand.
AACAACATGAAAGAACAAGAGGAAAGACATCATCGGTATAAGACACCCTTCCACTTAGGTGGTTATTCACAACCCTTGGTTCCTTATGTTTCTTAATTTTTTTTTCAAATTCCTATATCATCACCCTTCGAATTCATCACCCATCAGCCTTTTTCTTGATTTCTTAGCAGCAGCCTCTGCCGGGCTTCTCCGAAGGCTGGCTTTTATTCAAATTTGCTGTTCTCGAGCTGAGGTTGATATTTGGCCGCGGCGGTTGTTCCTGCGCGGCGGGTGCTACCACCACATCATACACCGATTTCGCCAACCACTCAAACGCCTTATCCACGTTTGTCTTCTCCAGCGCGGAGGTTTCGAGAAAGCTGAGCCCGTTCTCCCGCGCAAAGCGATCCGCCACCTCCTTCTTCACCACTCGCAGATGCTCCAGGTCACACTTGTTTCCGATAAGAAAGATACAGCACGTCGTCGGGACGTACACGCGGAGCTCCCGCAACCAGGTTGGGATGGAGTCGAAGGAGGATTGGTTGGTGATGTCGTAGACGAGCATCGCGCCCTTCGCGCCGTGGTAAATAGAGCGCGAGATAGCGCGGAAACGCTCCTGGCCGGCCGTATCCCAGATCTGCACCTTCGCATCCCGGCCCTCCACCTTAATGCTCTTCGTCATGAACTCGACCCCAATCGTCGCGGGCGTGTCTTGGCTGAACTCGTTTGTGGTATAGCGCGTCATCATATTTGATTTGCCGACACCACTATCCCCAATAATGACGATTTTAAAGCTTAAGTTGGTATCCTCCATGGCTTTGTGTGTGTGTGTGTGTGTGTTGCGTGTCCTTTTCTTTTTCTTTTATAGTGATCTGCTAGGTATATGGTAGATGTATATATATATATAACTATATATATATATATATGTGTGTGTGTGTTTCAGCGAGTAGGTATTCCCTTTGACCTGTTTGTAATTCTTTCTTCTCTCACTTTTCTTAAATTTAACGCAGAACACTTGATTCCCTAAAATGTTAGAAACCTCTGAGCACCAGAGGGGTGAGAGGGTAGGGAAGAGAGAGAGATTAGCAGTTTAGGTAAATGCACAAGTACATCACTTTAGCTTTGAAGTAGGCTAATCTGGTCTACTTAAGTATAGCATTCGGGCCTTATTTCATATACCAGAAGTCAATAAAGTTCCTTTGTATATTCACGTCTTTGCCTCTATTACTTTTATGTTATCATGACGAAAATGTCTACTCCATACTGAGCGGATAGCGTTTCTAGAGTTTCATCAACCCGCTCCACCCATTCCTCGTTATCTTGATTGACCTCTACCAATTTACCTTCACCATCGCCATTCTTCATAGCTTCATCCACCCCCACTAGCCCCTCAACAAACCTCTGAGCGATAAATGCAGTTCGCTTGATATCGTCGCCGCCCCCAACGTAGAAAATCACTAAACGAGTGAGATGAAGGCCGGAAGAAGAACGGCGGCCGCTGTAATAATCACACAAATAATCGTACGTGGAGGGTTGCGCCGCTAAAATGAAGTGAAAGTAGGGCGCAATATCCTTCCCCGCTCCTGATTCCTGCGTAGCATTCGAGGAGTGCAGACGAGACAAGCTACGCTCCGCCCCTTCAAAGGGTGCTTGAAAGAAGGGATATTTTCGAATCGCCTCTGATCGTTCCTCAATCTTGCACAACCATGGAAGCGACTCAATGACGCTATCTCCACTAGCTTCCTCCTCGCTATGCCGATGGTTGGAGAAGTCCCCTCGGAGCATCGCCGCCGCGATCTGCAGCACACTCACGTCATCATTTTCGTTGCTATTGTCGTTGCTTGTACGAATAACGTCGTCGTCATTGTTATCGTCATTATCGTCTGTTGGGTAGTGGAGGGGAAGGTTTGGTTTCCCGCTGCCATCAGTGTTTGATGACGGGAGATTAGAGGGCGCCGCACTTGCGCTGAGGAGCAGAAGCTCTCGTAGCTGCCCACAGCGCAGTGCGAAATGCGCGAAGAACAAGCTGCCAAGAATGCTATCCGCGTTATCAACGATATGCAGATGATACATGTGGTAAGGAATAGTTATAGTAGCACTGTCTTTAACTTTTTGTCCTTCCTTTTCTTTTATGTGTGTTCGCAGATGAAGAGGAGAGGGAGAAGGGGAAGGATATGACATGAATTGTTACCCCTTATGTCAGTTCCTTTTTACAATTTGTTTGTTTAGTTTCACTCTCCTAAAAGAATATTGCGGGGTTGGGGCGTTTTGGAGATGCATTATCAAATGCGAGATCTCACCCGTCATTCATTCTGGAACAGGTATGTGGGTTGAAGAGAGCGAGCAAATGAGAAGTAGTCATAAAGGATGCGCCTGCCATCATTATTCCTGTCGGATGTGCAGGGAATTATGTTTTTCAATATTTATGTGCTCTTTGAACGCTTAGGTGTCACTCTCACTGTTGCGGAGAATTCCCTGCAGACATGCTAACCACGTCCACGTCTGATTCCTTTTAAAATGACACTTCTTTTTTTCTAAATTCGGCCACCTCCTTAAAGTTTGACGATGCCACTTTTATCCAGTCACTTTGCTGCCTCTAAAAAAGAACCTTTCGAATAATAAAGCCTCAAAGTATGGTTTGACTTCGCTACTATCGCCTTTCTCAACCTCATCTCACAAAGAATACGTTAATTCACATCCTTCGCAAAGAGATATTACGTCGCATAATATCATTGTATGGTGTAGAGGGGTAGTGAAGGCCTCATCTAACTTTTCTATTTGCTCAGAATACACGTATTTGAAGAAAGCAGAGAAAAGGGCATGCCAGAAAGGAGCTGAATAATGGATTTAAAATAAGTGGAATGCATGTGCTGTGCATAAATGTATGTATTATCCATTACAGTAAATTATATTTTTAATACACATTTTTCAAACGTGTAGACTTACCGGTTGAGGATATTTTAAGAAACAACAAGAACGGGAATTCGCAGAGGAATTTCCTCCATTTCTATTGGAATATACGAATTCCCATGTGTAATTGTAGAATAACACTGCATATTCATGTTTATTGGTTCCGTAATAACGATACCAAAAAAAGAAACCATTTTTTTTTGCAGACACTCATTTTCATAACTTTTTTAAACCTCAACCATTATCGCCCCCATTTCATACTTGTCCTTTTATACATATACAATTATACAAGTGAATACGTATAGCATCTCTCCCAATCAAATGATTCACTCATCATACGATTTATAGTACCATTCCTTTTGAGGATTGGAACGAGTCGTACACCAATAATAATTATCTAATTCACCGTTAGTCATGTTTCCTATGTCCTCTTATTCCATTTTAGAATTCAACTCTTGCTAATTAAAGCACATCTCGTTAAAGTGTTATGCACCCAGGCAGAAGAACATTGCTTAGTATAACGTATACTTCACTATGAACACGCTATTAAACCAAGAAAAAGATTGAGTCCATTGTTCACCTAGATTGCTCCCATGAGCCAATTAGCATGAAAAATACCTGCAAGATTAATATTAATAATAACAATAATAATAATGAGGAACAAGTGGGGCTTTATTATACATACTCTTAGATTACTATTTTTGTGATTTTCCGTAATAAATAGTATGTATCTTATGAACATCTAGGGACAAGCACACAAACGTATACAATGCGTAAGTATACACATTATCAAGCTGCTATCACCATTTAATGTTTTTTACTACCTTCCCTGCCTGGGCTATCAAATGAGATCCCTCCCATATTACGATTAAAAAATAATAATCTTACATTTACCATTTCACCTCGCTCTTGATCCCAAGCAACGAGGTGAGGGGTAGGGAAATAATTCGTCTAAACACATACCCACAAACAAACGACTGCGACTCTTCACTTTTATAACCATTAGCTCAAAATGGAGAAGTTTTGGAACCCGAGCCACGTGGCGCCACCACCCTGTATAGCTTGTAGATCGCGACCTCTATCCCTCTAACCTAATGTAGTTAAATCGCTATTAGTTTTTTTAAAAGCAAAATGGTTAGTCCATCTTCACTAGAAGGAGATGAATGGGTTTGTGGGCGATAGGCTTATTTAATATACTTATCCATCTGAGCTACAAACTTTTCCGCGTGATATTCATTACGAAGGCGCTCACGCAACTTGTCTAACTCACTCTTGTTGCAGTTCAGAAGCGTAGAAACTTTTTTCACAAAGCTAAAGTAATAGACCTCCGAGCATTCCAGGTGCATCCACTGGACATACACCTCCTCAAACAAACTAACTAAGGTACGTGTTCCGAAAATCTTTCGGATCACATCTTTGAAGTAGGTACAAAGATGATCGATATCAAAGCGAACAAAGGTAAAAAGAGCCGAAATGGATGGGTAGGTATGAAGAAGCGAAGTTCTTAACATATCTGAGACACCAAAAAGCGCGGTCGAGGATTTGGATTCCTCGTAGCTCTCGCCAAGAAGCTGGAAGAACGACGTTTCCGTATCCTTTTCCGCAACACTAGTGAGGATGTCCTCCTCCTCTGATGTAGTCGCCTCATCCCTCGACAACAACGGGGGTGAGTAGCGCAGGAGCGCCTGCAAGATGCGGAAGCGGTCCTGTGCTTGGTAATCCCTCTGCTCGGTCGGCTTAGTGTTGCTCTCTTCAATCGCCTTTTGCACGTCGAGAACCATCTTTATAATAACTTCCTGTCCCATGTGATTATCTACCAGCATATCCAGCAGGGTTGTGTGGAGTGAGAGGGGGAAAACTGACTTGCCATTCTTGATCACCGCCGCCCAGTGGAAGAAGTACTTTGGCTGATCTATAAAAAGGTCTTCATTAATCGCCTGTTTTACGTGATCCAGAAGGGCCTCACGGGGTAACCCGGGCTGAATCGCGTTTCGGTTCACCAACTGCTCAAACAATTCCCCAAGCCTACTGCGCTCCTGTGTATATTTGTAGGTGGTGATATAGCGGCCTAGCCACTTACTGCAGTAGACCACCAGTACGTCATGCGGGATGAGGCCGAGCACCGAGATGATCTCCTCTACGTTACTAGTGGAGAAAAAGTCATCCATCACCCTCCAGAATTCACCGCGGTCCGGAATACGGTTCTTTTGTTGTTCTATGATGGCATTTGGGGGGGGGATGTTCACAACAGGCTTGGCTAGCGGCGCCATCATGTTCGCCGTCGGCGACCCATTTGGCAGGCTGTTATTCATCGGAGAGGCAGGACTCGCCACGTTGCCGGTATCCCGCTGCGCGTTCGGACCGTGCAGAGGGACCCAGTTATTGTTAATGGTCTCTAAAAAGTTAAGCAACAAGAATTGGATGCGTTTCTTTGGGTAGGTGCGGCTAAAGTCCTCCAGAACGGCAATGTAGCGGGGGAGGGGCTCCATGTAGAAGGTGCGGTCCATGTGCGGGCCGCAGGTCTGCAGGAGTTCCATGAAAAGAATTAAGCAGTAATCCGGTACGATGCGACGCCGGCGACCGTCGCCGTAGAGGAGGTTGTCGAGGACCGCGCGTACGACGGTTTCACTCGTGAGACGGCTTCGGAACATGAGCCCTAGGAAGTAGATGTTGGCCTTGAGTTTGGCGGCGAACTGCATGCGCTCGAGGTCGGCCTCCTCCTCGGAGAGGTTTGCGATGCGCTCCTCGAGCTGCTTCGACTTATTCGCCGCCGTGATGAAGGTATCTCGGCACTGGTTCATGACTTCCTTACGGATCATGCGCCCGGCCGGCTCCTGGTCCCCAATCGTCGAGATGAGGTGGGAGATGAGCTGCACGTAGAGCGGGGCGTACCGGGTATCCTCCGGGCGCGTGCACTTGCCGAAGAAAACGTTGATTACGTCACGAATCTCAGACTCGGTGGACTGGCGAATCGGGAGATCCGTCAGCTCCTTCTGCATCACCTCCATGTTCAACTCCGTTACCTTGCCGAAGATCCCGAGCACCTCGTTGTGCAGCTTGCGATCCGGCAGCACCCGCATATGCGTGGCCGTTACCTCGTCCTTGAAGAGGTTACTCCGCAGGCTGTTCGTCTCGGCGAGGCTCGTGATGTTCTCCGGCATCCGCTTCCACAGCACCTTCGCGTGGCGTAGGATGTTCTCCGGTACGGGCTTCTGGCAGTCGCGGAACTTCAGGAACTGCGCAACGTCGTAGATGCGATCCGCCGGGTAGTACTCCTCCGGCGGATCCGCTCGCTTAGGGGAATCGAACTGACTGACGCCCTCCGGGGCCTCCGGCGACTTTGCGCCGACGGATGTTTCTTTGAGGTCGTTCTCAGGCCTTGGGGAGACCGCATTGGGAGGGAGAGCGAAGGGCGGGGAGGGGCTGGACGGGAGGCCGCCATTGCCCGCGACTGAACGCATTCCCGCTCCGCCACGCGATGCGGGTCCCCCGCCTCGCACCGACCCCCAAAATTCTTGGTGTTCGGAAGTATGCAAGGGCGTTCCCCGCAGCGAGCCCGTGGCCGTGATGGCGCTGTTGCTTTGCAGCGGCGCAGATCCCACACGAGGCGGAAATTGCATGAGGCCAATGATAAAGGAGAGAAACAGACGATCAAAAAGAAAGAAAGGAAAGGAAGACGCCGATAGATAAGAGGGGTGAAGGATAAAGGTAAGCACCTTTTGTCCTTCAACGTATTTGATAAATGTGTAGTCCTCCTTGAGTTATTATGGATTTAGATTAAATCAGCAAGTTAGAAGCTTCAAGACACAATGTAAAACGTGTCTGTAAAAAACAAAGCGTAAGTGCAATATGATTAAATTCTCTATTATTATGAACGCAAAGCTATCACCCAAACAATTTTTGTATGACAAAAAATGTACCCGCGACCAAACTTAAACAGATTGCTTTCAAACAAAGCAGCGGGAAGATGCGAAAAAAAAAATGCGACCAAGCAAAAAAAAAATGGACCGAGCAAAAGCTTGGATTCTAGCTCCCCCAAAGAAAAACAAAATATAATAAAAACTACCTTAGTATCACTTACTGGAAGAGGTGAAGTTCATAAGGAGAAAATATTTCAATAGGAGAATTTGTATCGACAGCACAAAATAGGGAATGGAGGAAATAGATGTATGCCACCTCAGCAATGTCTTACCCATGCATCCGGATGGTATGCGAACATCAATCAACCACTTTGCTGAAGGGCGCTAATATGAATTCTTGCGATAAAGCAATACAAAAGCGTTACCGTTAATAGTTATAAAGGTTTAAGGGTCTAGGCTAGGGCACGAACGGTGTCCATTTATAGCTCCGTACCGTTTACTAAGTAAACATCAAAACATACACTAGAAAAAAAGTATGGTATATATATATATATATATGGATGTATACATATGTATACAATTATCCATTATTGCGCCTTTTCAGTTGAATATCAATGCTGGCGCAGCATATCTTGAGTTTTTTTTTTACTGCGCACATTTAACGACACATTTCTCTTTGGCATCTCATCTGATGTGCATGGTGGTGGGTAGTACGCTCGCACCCTCTTGCCCACAAGCAAAGCAGCTCGAGCTTCCATACTTGATCCGTTTATTCAGCTCATTATAAACTTCTTACATACTGAGATAGCACTATCTATCGAAATTAGGGACTCAAATTGTGCGATTCGTCTGTTTTTGGCAGGGCGAAAATAATAGAAGGTCGTATACTTTGCTAAATATTCACTTCCCTGAGGTCGAATACTTCCGTCCTTAAGAAAAGACAAATATTTACATGATAAATTCAACAGCAGATCCTGTGGCGCTCCGCTTGAGGAAAAAAACTCAAAGGGACACAGAGCAGTGGAAACATCGGAGATCCCTATCAAAAACACCCTTCAAATTTCATTTTTACGACTAATATACCTCGAAGTGTCAGAGAAATCCGAAAAGAAGAGATAAAGAAAACTTTAATAAGCTTACCGCTAAGCAAAGAGGTTTAGGCGACGCCGTATACTTTTATCAATGTAGTAAATACGAAAACAACACAATTGTACGAGCATGTATGTGCCAAACTATACGTTTTTAGCAACTTCCGAATTTTCTATGAAGATTTATTTATCATATACAATGTTTCATTTTTCCCGAAAAGCAATCAGCCCATAAACTAAAAAGGCGAAAAAACTAAAAACAATGCATACGTTGCAAACGAAAATATATTAGAGCATGCAACTCTGTGTACTTAAAATGCATATACCAAAAATGTTACAATGGACGATACAGACCAATATGAACCACTATCGTTTAAAACTCAAATGATGCTAATAATGTATTTATAAGACTAGAATGTCCATTATGCCCATATGGAAGCTCAAATCTCACCCTCACTTCAATAATGCTGAAACCGATGCTTTTCTTAACAAAATACACAAAGTAATGAATGCTTTGACAAATACTCATCGCAAGATAGAAAAATAAAGTAAAAATATATGTTACAAACATAAAAACAATATCATAGATAAAATAGAAGTTCGATTCTCCTAAAGCATGGGGTCAACAAAAAAGCAAAAACCTTGACGCAGCATTATCATATGCATTACTTCTTATTATAACTATGATTTTTCAAAGACAAGGTTGCCCTACTATTGTGTAATAAAAAAGGTATGTTGAGCTTTTTCGTATTTTTAGACTATCCCTTCGTTCAATTTGATGTGTACAAGCATCGCTTAAATCAGATACTCCATCCTGCTGTGAGTACGTCCCCTAATGCCATCTAGAATCCCTTTGTCGATGAAAACCACGATACGCTGCTGGGTTCCGATGAAATAGATTCCCATGCTAATGCAAACGATAATTTCCGCGACAAGTTCCACATAATGCGCACCACAATTATTCCGAAAGAGATGTTGCGTATTCCGACTGCACATACTAACCACAACATTATTAATGCCCATCGCAATTGACATTATAATAAGTCCAAGGATGCTGATAATCTGATGTGCGTAGTAGAGAACAAGATTTGGCTCCATCCGTTGAACCCCAATAGAAAGTAGAACAGTAACAGTTAGTAGAAGAAATCCAATAATCCACATCGCAGTCCGGGCTGATAAATTTACTTCTTTCGTCGAAGATACAGCCCACGAAACAATAAGCAATATTACCGCCAGACCATTAAGAACAGCGAGAATCATGTTCGCATGAGTAAAAAGGAAGCCCTTTAGAACTTCCTTGTTAAGTTGGCTACTGAATTTCTGCATCCTTCTTAATCTTTTGCTAGAAGGGCTGTCAATGTATTATATTTACTTCGATGTATTAATTTCTAGATAATTTTATGGAGTAATATTCGATTGAGATAAAACTTCAAGATACACAAACCTAAAAAAGAAAAGCGAAATATCAACCTATCAGAACTGGAATAATGAGTGTAGCTTTAAATGGAAAATATTCATAATTAAGTACCATTTCAATGGTATGAATATATTTGTTTATCATATTCAAAGACCCGAGCAAGCTAGAACCAAAAAATGTTGAGAAAAATAGCATAAAATGTATATACACACGAAGGTTGGGATAACTGAGGACAAATGAAAATCCCATAAAGTTGAAGGAAAAAGAAGACCAATAGCAACACTTCACGAGAGCTACAAAATGAACACAATGATCACTTAACTATCTGTCTTTTCCAACCCGGTGTAATGTAAATCCTCTTTTTACACCAGGTGGAGTTAGATTGAAGTATAGTGCTTCCGTATTATTATCCATACTATTAATATATTCGTAAAATCCGTGTATTTAGAGCACTCAGGCACATATCGACGATGTTGCAAAAAAAGAAAACATCTGAAGTCAAGCACTCCTAATTTAGGACTTAATTATTAGGGAAATTTTTCTATGAAGTGGCTTTTATCCGATTGATAAATTTGCTTCTCAAAATAAGAAAGAAGCTCCGGATTCAGCTAAATATTCTGTTTATATTGTCTGGTATACACTCTACCTCCCGAGTGAGCGGGATACTCGAGAAATTACCGATTAAGATGGGGATGGGCTAGCGGAGGGAGATCGATAAACCTATAAAACAAATAAAAAATAAAGAATTCGATCCATAAGCGGTAGAATCCGATATGAGTTTTTTTCTCATTATTTTAGTTATCTCTACTAAATAACATAAGATTCGGTAGCAAGCCTCCGAACACCATCTATTTTATGGTGCTCTAAAGCTACGCGAAGCGCGTGGTAACCAGCGTCCGTCAGTTCGTTGGTGAGTTGCAGATCAGGAATGCTCTCTTTCGAGACGTAGTCCTGTAGAAGTTCCTTTGCGTTGATAGCGCCCTTGCTGCACGGTATGTCTGGCCGCACCCCATCTGCCCCGCTTGGATCCCCCTCCTCCTCGCCCGTGGAGCCGGGCGTCCTCGGTGAATCGAGCGCTTTCCGCCCCTTTTCATAGCAGCGACGGGTTACCTCCTTCATAAGAGCCGCTTGCTCGTGCAGGGGCATGTGTGGGTAGGTCATGAACACATCGCAGCGAATCAGGGTGGGAATCGCGGCGAGCCATGGGTAGAGCGCGTCGGTGAGGGCCTCCAGCACCCCTTCGAGCATCTCCACCGGCGAATCCGCGGCGGACACGGACCCCCCATCCACCTCCCCCCGGCGGTACCATTCCAGCACCGCCGCCACCACCCCCAGCGGATACCGCCGCTGCCAAAGCGCGACGTGGAAGAGCAGGCGGTTGAGCCGGAAAGCCCAAAGCCGGGCGCGGGTCCGGCGGACGGCGTCCCGGGCGGGGCCCCACACCCGCACCGCCCACACCTCCCGTCCCTTCACGAGCTCGCAAAGGCATTTCTGCAGCGCGGGAAGGGGAAGGCCGGCGAGGCGGTCTGCCACAGCCCCCCCTCCCC
>AIHY01000483.1:0-22308 GCA_000331125.1 Phytomonas serpens 9T
TGCCGAGCGCCTGCAGCGCGGTAACCGCCTTCGCGGCTGAATTCGTATCCGTGACTTTGATACCCGTCATGTGGAAGGCCTCAATCTCGTTCGGGCAGAAGAGCGAGACGTAGGGGAGGTAGGGCTTGATTTGAATCACCTGCTTCGACGTTGGCGCCGGGGCGGCGTTAAAGATAGTGTAAATGCCCCGGGAGTGCGCCTCTTTCAGCACCTCCAACGTGGTTTCCAGAGGACTTTCATTCTGACAGATAATATACTTGACAGATTTCGTCAGAAAGGTGTCAAAGTTGTTCGTCTTCTCGCGCAAGAACTGAGGAAGAAGGTGAGACGTGGCATTGGGGCAGATTACAATTTCGTTATTAGAGGTGTTGGTATCCACGATAATCATCGCCAGCCCACTTGCGTTATTGGGGTGTTGAAAGACAAATCTCGTATCAACGCCGCTCTCCTGCAGGTGCTTTATATATCCCGCACCATCGCCGTCGCTGCCAACCATACTCACCATCGCTACTTTTGCGCTGAGACGCCCTGCCGCCACCGCCTGATTCGCGCCCTTGCCACCGAATCCCCTCATAAATGACTGTGAGTGGAGCGTTTCGCCCATCTGGGGGGCTCGGTCAACATAGGCGAAGTAGTCCATGAAGCAGGACCCCAACACCACGATCTCCGCGGAGAAGTCGTGGACTTGGTTTTCAATGTTTTGAACACGGTTCATGATAAAAAACAGCGGGTAAACTGTGCTCGGGAAGTGTTATTCGATACGAGTATGGATAACCCTTTTAGCTTTTTGGATAGATTGCTTGGTATAATGATACTTTGAAAAAAATCAGAAAGGAAATAAAGGGGGATAAAATATATATATTCATTTGATGTAAAGTTACATCATTCCAACACCCATTGCGTTATCTTTCGCATGGATCAGAAAGAGTTCTTGCTTTAAAAATCATGCACTCAGCTATCCTACACTAAAGTAAAGAAATTTTAAAAAGGGGAAAATCAGTTGGAGAACAAAAAACAAGAGTAATGAATCTTGCATCAAAAAAGCAAAAGCTTATTTTTGTTAGTGTAAAAGCATAATAGATCAGCATATTACTTTTATAGCTTTCTAACTCCCAATCGACCGATTAGCGTAAGAAGAAGTACGATAAGAAGAATCTTTGGATGGGTCACAAGAAAGTATAGGACCGTCACAAAAACCGCAATAATCGAAAAAGTCCAAAGCTCCAGTGTTAAAAACGCTAGCATCGGATCACGTCCTTGAAAGCGAAACCCCCCCAGACGATACTTAAATTTCCCATAGCGCGAATACCCATCAAGGGGTAAATCGTCATACGTCAACTTTCGCGTGCCGTCACTGCGGTGTGCGTGATCATGGCTTTCCCCCATCGTGGGATCTGATCCCTGACCAACGGCATGGCGAACCGAGTAACGATTTCCGCTTGAATCAGTGTACGTGTGCTCCTCGACGCGGTTGCCATCTTTGTCGATGAACACGTTTACCGTTTCGCTACAGGAATCAAACGAGCGAAAGGGATGCTGAGGTTGCCCGGAGGGATCATGGCCGAAGTTGGTACCTATACCACTTCCCGGTCGTATGCTGCTGCGATAGAGCTCCTCCTCCATGCGTTTGAAGATCTGGTCGATTTTCATATCACCGAAGACCTCCCTGAAAAGGATATCCGCCTCATTTTTCGACATCACCCGATAGGTGAAGCCTCCATGGTGAACTTCGCTTGAAAAGCCAGCTGGGAAGCCTTGGCCGCCTGCGCCCGCGGATGCACCACCGCCACCCGCACCAGTGAAAACGGAGCGCTGACTGTCATAAAGCTCACGTTTATCCTTTCGTCCAAGAACGCTGTATGCTTCAGAAATTTTTTTGAACTTCTCCTCTGCGCCAATTTCGGGATTTCGATCCGGATGGTACTGGAGGGCAAGCCTTTTGTACGCGCTCTTGATCTCCTCTTGTGTGGCATCTGGTTTTACGCCGAGTGTGGTGTAGTAATCCTGTTGGTCTGAAGAGCTGATCTGGAAGCGGCGACTAATAAAAGTCGGTGATACCGCAAAAGGCATGGACGCAGACCCCAGAAACCCCGAAACGCACTCTGCACGACGGTGTGGCAGGAAGCCCCAGACTGCTTTATTAAAGGGCTGCGATGCGCTTGAAAAAAAACGATAGGCTCCATTATATTGGGGAAAATATGTAGGGCATCGCAGCGCTGTGGCAGAAGAAAAACGCCTCGAAAGAAATGCAGCACGTTGAAATGATCCAAACTGCATGATAAAAATATATTCAACCTAATATATATATATTTGTGTTGGTTTGATTTCCTTCTTTTTGAAATGTTTGAATATTGAAAAGGTTCAGGAGTAATATATCCCAAGAGGAAGAAAATATACACTCCCCAATCTCTAGTTTTATAGTATTATTAGCAATACTAATTTGAAGTAATAGAACAGAGGAAAAAATTCAAGAATAACAATGACAACGATAATAATGCAAATGACATTTTCATCGGCTCTTGTCCGATAATTACATGAGAATACAAACTATACACTTGACTGAAATATGCATTTCAAAACAATTAAGACAAAAATGAATGCAATCTGGTATCGTTTTCTCTATATTCGGAATAGTTTTTTCGGTACTCTTGCTAGGCATGAAAGGTTATAGCGGATTTCGAAGGAAATTTATGAAAAGGCACATGATAGATAAGTGGAAAGGGAAGCAACCCTTTGCTGTTATGCACTTTTACTCTGCCGCAGAGCTTTCAGCTTCAACAAGAATCTCACGCCACAGTACACGTAACTCGTCAGTACGCTGCTTTTGGCGTTGAAGCATTTCGTCACGACGTGAGCTAGTTCGAGTAGAGGTCTCTTGCACAAATGTTGCCAATGTGCGTTGTTTTTCCTTAATCAAGGTAATTCCATCCTCGGCTTTACGCTGCCACATCTCGACCCCTTCGTGAAATTGATGTGTCATCCCCATAATGCGTTCGATTTCTAACTCTAACTTAATTTTATCCTCGTCCATTAACTGATTCAGCGTTTGCACAAGTGTATCGAGCTCTTTTTCGATTTCCTTTTCAAATTCATCCTTACTTTCTTTCAGTTGCTTATCACACTGATCCTCTATATGACCCCAAAAAAGAGCCAACTGTTGTTCTATAGAATCCATTTGGATCCTTCTGTTTTAAGCAACCACAAAAAGAGATAAAACACAATAAAGTATTGAGTAAATACATACTGTATTGATATATACCAGTCATTAGCAATGTTAATTTAATTATTATTATTAAGGCTTGAAAGTAATAAATTTAAAGCAGTTTCAATAATGAACTAGACACATTGCCATGTTGCAAGGGGGAAAAAAGGTCAGCGGAAAGCGACTAAGGTATAAGATTTTAAAAATATGCAGCCATTATAGACATCTATGTACTTTGCAGCAAATAAAATAAATAAAACGATGGGAGGGGGGGGGGGTTCGTTCCTTTTTCACTCTTTATCATACATAACGTGTTTACCTTTAGGATAAGTTTCATATTCGGAAACGTCAATGGTCGTCTTACCAAAGACCAGCTGTGAAACAAATAATTGTTCTCTGTCATATGAAGTCATCGCCGCACCACAACCCGGAATCAGGTCTGCCTTCCCATTTTCCCACAAATTATGTTCATGGCAACTTTGAGCACTAAAATAAGGATTCCATGATTTCTGAAGTTGATCCGAATTTTGACTTGGTGATGAATCCTTAAAATGCTTCTCAACGCATCCACAAAGCTCCACTAAAAAGGTATGAAGCGGGTCCGATGTGCCTACAACTTTGCTTGTGTGCTGTGCCATCCACTGAGGGTATACCGCAGCAAAGCCAGCGACGGATTGGTATAGCTTCACACTTCTAGTCAAGACAGGCCTCCTAGAGATGGGAAATCTCGGTATTAATTTACTATTCGAATGAAAAAGGGTTAGGCCAGACGGATCATCTGTATCACTTGCCTCATCCAAGGACGTTTTCGGGCCCCCCATACTCTCGAATGCACTTCCCAGGACTACTGAGCCAACTCCCTCCACAAACACCGATGAGCGCCGCATAAATTCTAATAAGTTATCCACACTACCATCACGAAGCGCCAACAATAGTAGAAACGGCTGCATTGTATCACAGAAGAGATCGTACAGAATAATATGGAGGAGACTCTTCAAAAAGTGTTTCGAGAGGTGTTGATAGAAAGATTCTCCGGAGACGTACCATTCAGGTGCAGAAAAGTGGGTAATGCCCACAAACTTCTTCAAATCCTCAGTGTAAACATACTCCCTATCTCGCGGATCAAGCTCAGACAATGAAGTGTAAACTATGACCGATATCGTAAGGCACCACACAAAGGAAAGGCCCGCAAAATGCCCACTAATGAGCAAAGACGGGTTAAGAAATGAAAGCATAATAAATATAGAAATAAGTGCGCTGCTTAACCGCCGCATCAAGCGGTTAATGCTGTCTGAAACAGAAAGGCGTGACACCATTTGTACCGCTACTTCGCGTGCATTGACAAGGCGGCATTGGTGCAGATGATCAACCTCATTATAAAGACGAAACCGCCAGAATGCCCAGTGGTTCCATTCATTTTGTGAAAATTCCCTGTAGTTTGACTTGAACTGGCCCGCGTTTTTTACTAGAACCTTCACCGTGATATACATTGTAATAAATAAAAAGAAACACAAATGTACAATAATATAGACAAGTATGTGGGCACGAACGGTCCAAATGCTCTCATAGCGCATGTACACAGTGTTAAAAGGGTCGAACAGCGTGGATACGACAAAAGAAAGGGCATCAGGACCTAAAAAGCTCAGAGTACCGCGGTCGAGCATGCCGCTATCGTGGATGGCAACAAGGAAGTTCTCACGCTGCAATAGGGCCTGCACGGCTCGCAACGCATCGATTGGTTCATGGTAAAATTTGAGCTTATTCGTTTTGTTAATGTAAGTGCATATCTTGTCTAGGTACACATCCCATGGCATGGTACTTAATACCAAACTTCGATCGCCTCTCCCATTCATAGCTTCCTGCCCTTCTAAAGCGCCTATCCCTCGACGCCGTTGATATGCCCAGCGATGAATCGGGGTGAGAAAACCAGTATCTATCCCTGCCAAACGAGACACCTCATCGACCTCACGATGAATTCGGATCGCGAGCAGCATTAAGCATCCTTCATAAACAGTTGCAACCAGTGATGAAGCTAAAAATACAAATCCAAATGTGTATCCAAACAGATTTTTTTTGATAATGTATGGCCTGGAAAGACTACTGAACAGCAATGCTTCAGCGCATTCGTTTTCTGTGCAATGCAAAGCTGACTCCCAATGGAAATGCATGGTAAATATAAAGGCAAGAATAAACACAACCAATGTGTTTAAAAAATCAGTTATGGCTGAAATAACTACTCCCCAAAAGCCCTTTTGGTGCCAGTACCAATAAGCACATCTCATAAAGTAACCCAAATCACCGATTTTATCTCCCCCTTGAGCATATATGGAACATCTTGGAATTTGAGGAACTCCCATTTATCATGAAGGGAAATGCGAATGCTATTATTACTAGGATGCGTAATACTTTTCGAAAGTCTAGAATGAAAAAGAAGAAAATGGATACAAACAGATTTATAAAATTAATTATCGACACAAATGTAACCGTGGATATTTGAGACGCTGTTGATAATAGGGTGAATTATCATCTTCCACCCTTGTGCATATCACATATATAAATGTTTTTATTCATCCTCGATAATTTTAGCTTACAATTATTACAGTGTTAGAACACGAACTGTAGTCAATGGATTTAAAAAGGTAGAAGCTGGTTTTATAAAATTTACAGCTCAAAAACTCTAATAATTATTTGTCACACCTCCCAAATGTACATTCCATACATTCCTCGCCCCATTTCTCTCGCTTACACCCTCCACTTTCTATGTATATTAATATAATGCACACTATCTCTAAACAGAGAAAGATAATGAGGTATATAAAAATCAGACATCACCAACAGTTAGCTCATTGAGTGCATTTTGCAGGAAACCTATAGCTTTCTGAAGAGACTCTTGCGTCTTGAGGCTTGGCCTATTTACTGATTCCCCTTTAGGCTGCTCAGCAGGTGCTACGACGAGCTCTAACTCTGTCTGGTCCACATTCAGCAAGCTTAGAAGTTTAGTAAATTCTACTGTAGAGGCATTTTCGCCTGTCAAACCCTTCAGTTGTTGTGCCCGAAGGGCGTTTCGACGGCAAAAATCACGCACAGCCCGCCAACGCGCGCGATCGTGTTCAATCATGTGAAGGGGCAGTAAAGCCCAAAACCAGGCCTCCGCGTTGAGCTCTAATTGAGCCGCAACGCCCAACAGCACGGACGTTTCGGCGTCCTTATAGGGTCGATCCCGCGGCAACTGTAAAGCACGCACAGCACTGAGGATAATGAAGGGGGTAAGGTAATCTGTGGAAGAGTAACTCGATGCGTGGGGATGTAGACTCGCAGGAGGGGGCGCACTCCCGTCTATAAAACCCTTGAGGAGCAGGAAAGCCGCATCCTGGAAAGTATTGCCACGACGCACTACATCCTGGCCACGGCCGTTTTTGAGGATCTCATTGTCGAGTTTCTCAGCATACGGCGGCAAGGGTTTCGAACGGCGTGATGAAATACACAGCCGGTCCATAAAATCCTGGATGATCTCCTCCGCTGAGGTATCAGGCGTGCAGCCATAAAACGCGAAAATGCCCAGAAGCTGTTTCCACGTGGGAGCGTTGTGGTGAGCCACAATAATGTTGCCGCCCTGTGAAGACTCTTTTTCAAACGTGTATTCATCCTCTTGTATAAAGGTCTCAACTTTCCCAGAGAGCAAACTCACAACCCGATCACGGACCACAATGCCGTCAGGGAAACCTGCCCTTGCCATTTCGACGTACTGCCCGAACTGATTACCTTCCCCACAGACGCCTATCACACGAGCAAGGGTAACTTCGTTAAGATCCTCGGCGAGTCGAGTTGCATCTTTCAGCTTATGTGAGAGAATGATCTGCACCAACTCCTCCGACCGAGAAGGAAAAACGCCACCGCTGCGGTTGATCAAATCATGTAGCTCGTTGGAGAGCCAATTGCCTAGTTGTTGTCGTCGTAACTGCCCCAAGTAACGAGCCTCCTCTAGCGCGTTGGAAAACCCCTCATCGCACTCAGGAAGGGCGTAGAGCGCACTCATCAGCCCAATCACCGACTTGCACTGCTTCATAGAGCAAAGCTCCGTAGGTGAGAGACACGCTCGGCCTGACAACCGCTCGACGATGATTGAGAGAATCTCTTTCAACTTCTCCTCAGATAACGTCGTAGAGGACTTTTCTCGACACAAAGTGAGATTCAACAACCCGTAGTGATTCTTCTGCATCGCAGCCTCTATCTTATCCCCACAAAAATCCTCTGAATTTGGTATCACTCGCATATAACGGGTTAACAAACGCAGCACCGACACAAGACACGCCGTCAAAGGTTTAGTTGAAGGTGATGTCCATTTAAAAGGGCAACCTAAAACAACATTGCATCCACGCACCTCATCTACATCTCGTTTGGTTTCCAGTCCGTCCCGTATAGAAGCAAAGGACGGAAATGCTAAAAGGCCGGAAATGTGCCAACTAGCTCGGAAGCTGCGAGCCAAAGTAATGGGGCCCCTTGGCTGTTTTTTCAAAGCTGAACTGGAAGCAAAATTTTCGTGAACAACTGAATTCTTAAAGTTAACATAATACACTGGTGGCTCGCTTGCCCGCATAGGAAAATGAGGTATAGCCTCTTCTTGGTGTTTTGTGCTCTTGGATATCATATCTGGTAGTTCATATGGAAGTTTAAACATTTGTCTGCTTAATGAAGACCGATTCCGCGATGGCTGTGAGGACGATAAGATAGTTTTGTGCATAATGGCATTTGCGCTGCCGAGAGAGGAGGGAGGAATGAGCTGGGCAGACCTTACTGGCATCTCCACCGCACCAGAAAGTGGACTGGCAACAATCGCATGACCACTGTCACTTTTGTCGATGGTCTGCGGAATTCGTGAGGTAACACCCGCGTCCTCATCAATGCTATCGTCAACATCGTCATCCTTATTGATAGAAAGATTGGACTGTTTATGGCTAGGCTCCTCGTAGCACGAAATATCGATTGTTTCATTGGGATCATTTATGGCATATCGCCATGTATTGTTCTGATACGAAATAAATCGATTGCCCTCTGCAATACACGTCTCACGAAGTTGATCCTCAGACATATTGACAACACGATTAACAGTTACAATGGCTTTTACGTTGAGTCCTTGATGAGACGGAGTCTCTCCCATGTGGAAAAATCTTACTCGTCCGTTTTTATCCATGCTAATCGCGTCGCTAATGTTTACGCGCACCAGGTTCACAGGCTCACAGAACTCGATGCGAACCTTGTCGTCCTTTCGAAAAACTTCGAATGAACTAAGATGCCGCAGCTCGTTTGGATGCATAAGTGCAAGCTCCTCTAATGGAGGGTTCGTTCCATACTCAGCGTTGTCGCAAGTTGGGGCGGAGGGGTTTGCGGCGGAAAATGGGATTCTAGAATTCGATTCATGTGTGGCATTTTGGTTAGAAGACAACTCATCTAACCGGAGACGTGTTTCATCGGGACGCATTACTTCTCTGTTGTCATCCGCTGTGCCAAGTTGAATAGGTGGTTCCAGAATTGCCTTTAGCGCCGAAGACGAGATGGCACTAATTGAAAGCGGCACAGGTTGTTGCTTGATATTGGCATCAAAATCAGCTGGCGGCGGGCGACGAGTAAGCCAATGATATGGGATAACTTGTGAAGTGATAGGCAACGATGCTGACGGTTCTGAATAGGTCGGTCCTGCTAGCTCCTGTCGATCGTAAGATGCTAAAAGTGCTTCTCCATATGGCTTTTGATTGAAGTCGGGTAAATTCATGAAAGAAAGAGCTTGGTTTAGTGTAGCTCCTGTCGAGAAGTTTGGTGAAGCTTTACTAAAGTCCGCCGGTGTTTGAAAATTTGTACCTGGCAACATACCAAACCCTCTATTAGCCTGCTGCTGTGGCTGCCCAAAGCCTCCTGCAGTAGCGGGCTGTCCAAACCCACCAGTAGCCGCAGGCTGTCCGAAACCCCCAGTAGCCTGTTGCTGCGGTTGCCCAAAGCCCCCAGTAGAACCAAACCCAGTGCTTGTTCCAGCCTGCCCAAACCCACCAAGCGGCTTCGCGGCGCCAAACCCTCCCAGTGCTGGTTGTGTGCCAGCAGCAGCCTGCCCAAATCCACCCGTGGCCGGTTGTTGCGGCTGCCCAAACCCCCCTGTTGCAGCGGGTTGTCCAAATCCTCCAGTAGTCTGTTGTTGGGGCTGTCCGAATCCACCAGTGGTTTGTTGCTGCGGTTGGCCGAATCCACCTGCGGTTTGTTGCTGTGGTTGACCAAAGCCACCAGTTCCCACGGGCTGTCCAAAGCCTCCTGTAGCTGGCTGTTGTGGCTGTCCAAAGCCAGTGCTAGTTTGACCAAACCCTCCAGGCTTTGCTGCGCCAAACCCACCAGTAGCCGCAGGCTGTCCAAAGCCTCCAGTAGCCTGTTGCTGCGGTTGACCGAATCCACCAGTAGCCGCCGGCTGTCCAAAGCCTCCAGTGGCTTGTTGCTGTGGTTGCCCAAAGCCTCCTGCAGTTGTGGGTTGTCCAAAGCCCCCGGCTGCTTGTTGCTGGGGCTGCCCAAAGCCAGTGCTAGTTTGGCCAAACCCACCAGGCTTTGCTGCGCCAAACCCACCAGTAGCCGCAGGCTGTCCGAAACCCCCAGTAGCCTGTTGCTGCGGTTGCCCAAAGCCCCCAGTAGAACCAAGCCCAGTGCTTGTTCCAGCCTGCCCAAACCCACCAAGCGGCTTCGCGGCGCCAAACCCTCCCAGTGCTGGTTGTGTGCCAGCAGCAGCCTGCCCAAATCCACCCGTGGCAGCGGGTTGTCCAAATCCACCAGTGGTTTGTTGCTGCGGTTGGCCGAAGCCTCCAGTGGTTTGTTGTTGTGGTTGGCCAAATCCACCAGTTGCTTGTTGCTGCGGTTGACCGAATCCACCAGTGGCAGCTGGTTGACCAAATCCACCCGTGGCTTGTTGCTGCGGCTGTCCAAATCCTGTGGCAGCGGGTTGTCCAAATCCTCCAGCGGTTGGTTGTTGCGGTTGTCCAAAGCCCCCAGTTGTTGCAGGCTGCCCAAACCCACCGGTTGCTTGTTGTTGCGGTTGTCCGAAGCCTACTGTAGCTGCGGGTTGGCCAAATCCTCCAGTAGTCTGTTGTTGAGGTTGACCGAATCCTCCTGTGACAGCGGGCTGGCCAAAGCCCCCAGTTGCTTGTTGCTGTGGTTGCCCAAATCCACCAGTAGCCGCAGGCTGCCCAAAGCCTCCGGTAGGTGGTTGCTGTGGTTGACCGAATCCTCCTGTGGCAGCGGGTTGACCAAACCCCCCTGCGGCCTGCTGTGGCGGCTGCCCAAAGCCTCCTGTGGCTGGTTGTTGCGGTTGCCCAAACCCTCCAGTAGCCGCGGGTTGTCCAAAACCTCCGGCAGCCTGCTGCTGTGGTTGCCCAAAGCCTCCTGTGGCTGCAGGTTGCCCGAAGCCTGTAGCTGGCTTCGGGGCATTAAGCCCAGTGCCTGAAGATGCACCAAACCCGCTTCCAAAAGTGCTCATAAAGGTAAAACTCTGAACACCAAAAAAGCCTAAAAGTGATTAGAATATCTATCAAACAGTTTTAAGGAAAAAATAGGCTAAAAAACAAGCTATGAATATCCAAGGGAAAAATGTAAGAAATAAAAAATTAAGAATTAAACAAAAGGAGATAATTGAAAAAAAGGGCTCGTGTTTGGAAAGAAAGTTTATGCTGTATAGTCATTGTGTCGCCAACAACACTAAACTGCAAATATCAGCAGCCAATGAAAATTCGTAGGAGCTGAGGAAGAGAATATGAAAGAAATCTACGTCTGGCACACTGAAAAATCATGAATATAAAAACCAGCAGATGCACGTAAATGTGTATTTATAGATTCTAAGCATGTATTCCAAAAGTTTTCTTCATCGATGACTCGGTTGATATTTTTTTCATAGTATTATAATCATCATAGTGCTCCATTTCAGAACAATAAAAATGATGATTCTCATCAAAATGCGCGATCGCGACGCTCAGTGCGGTATATCGCGTAAATTTGTCCTTGTGATCCCAAAACAGTAATTTCCTACCGCAAAAAGGTTTAAAAAGTGTTGCAATAGACTGACCATTGTTTTCCAACGGAATTCCTTTATCTATGCAGAAATCAACCCAATGCTGCATTTCAGGAGTGAAGTTCGGTACAAAAGTGCTTTCTGGTTCTGGGCGAACCGCCAAGGACTTGGACTTATACTTTAACCCTCCTTCCTCAATGACCGGCGGATCGTTGAAGCAATACTCTTCAAAGTCAATTCTTTGTGGCTGGTACAATTGCATTATTGAGCCTGTACCATCATTAATTTTGTGTTGAGTGCGATATTCATCCCAATGTAACATCTCAGAAGTACAAAATTGTTTGCTACTACCATATAGGGAAGCGGGGCAAGCGCGACTGAGAATAATATATCGAACATTGTTAGCTTTAAACATAAGCCCAGATATATCAATTAGGGTCGGCTGCGAGGAGTTTGTAAGGGTGCTACCGGAAGAAGAAGAAGCCCCTGTGGCTAACATTTTCAATTTTGTTTCTAAAAAATATTTCTGAAAACATAAAGCAAATGATGAGCATAAAAGGAGTATTGGTATAGCTTCCGATCCAAAATTATAGCAAATAAATGCATGTATTTTTCATTTAATAGCTCCATAAAATGTATTTTTCATCCAACTCGCGAGCATATATAAGTAATAGTAACACTAAATGAAAAAAACGGAAGAAAGGATATCAATATAAATAGAGAACACATTCAAAACACTTCTATGGATGAATGTACGGTATTTTTCTAGGCTCTGAAAAAATGGTACAAAGGGAAGTAGAGATAGCATTAAAAATTTAAAGTGAATAAATGTCAAGCGTCTATTATAACCTAAGGATCTTCACCGCTTAGGAAAACCAACAATAGTATGTAGGAAAATTGGAACAGAAAACAGCTAAAACATTTTTTTAGATCATAAAAAAATCATCTCAAACAGTACAACAGAAGGAAAGAGGAAGTGCTGTTGAAAATAAAGAAATAAAAAATGTGAAAATATCTATGGTGAAGTAGTAAAACAGTGTATATTGCTATTTGAAAAAGGGGTAACTTGCGTACTTTGCGTTAATATATAACCCAAAGCATTTTCGTCTCCCCTATCTACACACACATCAATGTGCGTTAATGCTTACTGGGACTGGTGCAAACACAGGTGATGATGGGCATGGAGCTGCTACCAAATGTGCACGGCCTAACCATAATGTCACCTTTATAAATTGCATCATCATCTCGCTTGTCTTGTATGGGATTGCGTGCCGGTTGGACGTGTATCAAGTTGCCCATTACGTTGATGTTTTTCAAGCGTTCCAATGCGAGATGCTCCCCCTCTACGGTGCACATCTCAACAAAAGCAAAAAGTGTGCCTGATTCTCTACCCGCACACACTCTTACCTTATTCACTGGGCCCGCTCGCTGAAGCAGGCACATGAGCATGCTTTGGGGCATTCTGGGAGGTAATGAGGAAATGTAAATTGTTTTCCTCTTTTGTTCCTTGAACGCTGAAAAGAGCGATGATTCCGCTTCTTTATAAAATTTATTCGATGACGGGGAAGTTTCGGTAGAGTCTATTGTTCCAAAAAGTGGTGTGTAGGGGTGGGGAAGGCTCATCAAAACCTGCGGGTTGCACTTGAGATGGCGAAGGTGACCCAGAAGGGCTCGCCCGACAGGAGCGTGAGGACCGACATCAGCTGCCATCCTCCCGAGATACGACCAAAAAGAAGTCTCCGTTGCTGAAGGGGGAAACCCATGGCAGACATGGGCGATGGCGCAGATCCCATCCACCTGTGCAGCGTTGATTATCCCACTTTCCAGAAGCCGCATCGCGAGAATAAACGGATCACCCGGGAGTTTCCCAGCCTTAAAGAGACCACCCAAGACGGCCCCACTGTTGGCGGCTTGCATAGCAATGAGATCATGACTCGTCAAGATGGAATGGAGGAGCTGCCGGAGGAGGACGCTTCGGAACTCCACGAACTTTTCCCAACTTGTCGATAACTCCTCAAGGCAAGACAGGATTCGGTCACGGGTCGAAGGAGAGGCCTGCTTCAGATCCCACATGATTTCTTCAACAACAGCGAGCACCCCTTGATGTTCGGATTTGGTTTGAATAGTCGCCACCAGATATTGGACAGAGTCGTTAGCAAACGATAGCTTAGTAAGGTGTTTTAGAGGGATGGTGTTCGTCTCCCGTGATTTTGCCCGTGCAGCGATCACCCGTTCCAGCGACACAGACGATACCGAGAGCAAGTGCGATTGGAGGCAGGGAATAAACCCGTTCATCTTGTCGATAGCAAGTACTGCCATGTCGGGTAGCTCAAAGCCAACAAAGCCAACCACGTGGCCGTTCTCCGCACATATGAAGGCCTCGTCAGCGCCATAAGGGTAAAACATCTTCTTAAGCCTCGCATTTGTGGTTCCACTTTCCAGACCCAATACTTGAACCCAAACCTTACACTGCAATTCCTCCTCCAATGAATCATTAAAGTTTTGGCTAAGGTATGAGGACACATCATTGCCAGCAGTAGCCTCTGTTATGGATGCTGAGCTACATGCAGAGATCGACCCTTCACTGAAACAATTCTTGATAATGGACGACAGCATCGTTGTCATGTATGTATGTGTATATAAATAAATATATATATATGTATGTATATATATGTTTATCTATATATATATAGGTGTATGCTTCTATTATTTTTCACTAGCTTAACAAGTGCAGTGAACGCTTCTTTGTGGTATAAATATTAATTTATTTATTTCTATATTGTAACTATTTTCTAAGTGTTTTTTTATAATGTAAGAGAAACTAAAAAAAAAGGTGATTAAAACTATAGTGAGTAAAGAAAATTTAGATAGGACACAATCGAATAGGAAAACACACAAATGTATATCTTAAATCACCACACAAACTTCGATAATATGTCTTTCTGAATAAATCCTGGATTAATTGCATCAAAAAACTCGGGAATCACCCAAAGGTTTGAATGTAGCAATAAAATCGGTATTTCATTTTAATCGGCTTCGCTAAATCCGTGTTGCAATTCTTACCGCCTAACAACTGGAGAATGTACTTTCGGCACCCACCGCCCGCGATATTTTCTCATGGCTGAGAGCTGGTGGCTCCCCCCTCGGGTCTGTCTGGAGAATCCTATACCTGTTTGTTTCAAACCGTTCAAAACGGCAGTTTGGTTTCATGAAAGACTTCACATAGTTTTTGTCGGGCTGTGCTGTCAGTGGCCGCACCCTCACCACAAGATTTTTTACGTCTTCATCATCCTTATTCATAAATGACGGAATCGCAGCTGCGGCTTTGATTCGACGCTCAAGCTCTACAGAGGTGGGAGGCTGGGGATTGGCGGAGAGGGATAGTGCACCCAGAGTGCGGGGAACAAGGCGAAGCTGAGTGGGCAGAGACATGGGCTCGTTTACCCAAACTTGTCTAATCGCCCTGAGATGGGGCTCTAAGCTTTTAAAGATCAACTCGGCTGGCATACACTCGAGTAGATGCATGCAAAGAACATGGAGGATGAGAACATCCGATGGAGGGAAAAGGGCATTGTTATGCGTACGATCGGTCGCCTTAGTCCGCGCAGCGAACCACTGCATTTCGCCTAACACCGCGCACAACATATTCACCTTTTCTGCCTTACCAAGACTCACTTTAACGCGCTTTACTTTCTGACCATTTTGTTGCAAGGGACTCTCAGAATCGCCTCTTCTAGGTGGCCTCAATCCAACGATGAGCTCCATGTGCAAAATATCGAATAAATTGACTAAGGAATCGTCGGAAAGAAGACTTTGAGAACACTGTGCAAAAGTTTGTGATGGCATATCCGGAAATAAGCGAAGGAGGCGACCCCTTATTTCGGAACGGAAAATGCACTTCCCATAAAGAGCGAGTCGATCAAACTCCCCGGTCCTATTCCACGTGGCTGTTTCTGGAACATAAAAGAGAAGGCTGTGAAACAGAACGTTGTGCTTCCGAAGAAATCGAAGTACTGCATGCTGGCGTGCTAGTCGCCTACTAGTTTTAGAGAAATCAAACTCCTTCACTAAACGGCAGGAATTTACTAACTGCTTATACACGCGATTTGCTGGTAAGGGATGCTCGGGCGAGCACAAACGCTGAATAAGAGCATGACGCATAGCACCATTAAACTCGGAGATCAGATTCCCTCCGGAGCAACTACCCTCAGAAGTATTGCAAACGGTATTGGAAATGCAACGTATGGGCGATAGCAGTAAGCTATGTCTCTTGAAGAAACTTTGCCATAGCTCTCGGGGTTCTACGATACTTTGAAAGAAGCGCCGAGGACGCATCCAAGCTTTCTCCTATATATGGAAAATATAGATATACAACCCTATAATATTTGAGATGTTTTTAAAATAAGATATGAAATGGTGAGTAAATATTTGTATACAATCTTTTTTTTCTAGTATAACAAAGACCTTCGTAAAGTACTTTATAATTTTTGCATCTTTTTTGTGTACCAATTACAAAAAT
Organism: Phytomonas serpens 9T; assembly: GCA_000331125.1. NCBI lineage: Eukaryota > Euglenozoa > Kinetoplastea > Trypanosomatida > Trypanosomatidae > Phytomonas > Phytomonas serpens. Next base: position 15,754 of record AIHY01000483.1, read on the forward strand.
GTCACTACGCCAACACATATCCTGTACCATTCATACAAGAATATGGTAATGATGGAGGGACATGGACCAATATATTGGTAAATGGGTATACAGCAGCAAATGAAAATTAGATAACTCATTTTGAGTAGGTAAATGTACATGTAGCTCAAAGGATAAAAACACTCATAGATATTTAAAAAGCAACTCGTTTAAAAATTTCGTCCTCCATGGCCCATCTCTGAACATTTATATAAATGCTAAATTGACTTGCTACTCTTCTCCTAATTTTCAAAAGCAAGTAAATCAGTCAGGCGGTGTTGCACGACGAAGAAGGATGTTTCGTCGAAAGCGCTGGAGGAGGTCATCTACACGAAGAGAAACATCAGACGAGCGGACATTCATAATCGTTTGTTGGAAAGCATCCGACAAAAGCCTAGAAATAACCTCGCCAGTCAGACCATCATCTAATTTTGTGATTATTCGTATCACACTAGAAACCGGAATCATTCCACTGCTCCCTTCAGAAGCGGTCCGCACTTTCTCTACAACACACAGGGTAAACTCCTCCACCTCACGAAAGTACTGGTGCTTCAGCAAAGTGATAAAATTCGAATGCGGAGAAAGCAAGTCATTGATATTAACCTTACCAGGTTGACTAGAGTGTCGGTATGCATAAAAGCTAAGCTGAAGCATGTGAGCATGATATTTTTCTGGCCATAAGCTCCGAATTACATCATTCAGTGCACTAACAGGCATTTCGCCATTCAGCAACTCGGTAGAAATTTCGCAGGTGCTGAGTAATGAACGAAGCAGCTGACGACAGGAATGAACAAGCTCCTCTGGCAAGAAACCCCGTAGAACCTGTAGTAAAATACGGCAGTCAGGGTGGTGAGAGTTCCGCTGGCAACCCTGTAAGAGGTTGATGCCCAGCTCCTTCATTCCAGCGAGACCTCCACTCTTTGCGGTGAGCCACTCAAGAAGAAAATTTTGGAAGCTCGAAAAGCTCAATTGACGCTCACGAGCTTCCCATATATCGTCAATTAATTTCAAGATAATATCCAGTCGTAAGTGTTTATTCCTGACCGGTACACACGCCTTGAGAAAGGCAAGCTCCTCAGACTGACAGAGACCTGGAGGGAGCAAGGTGTCAGAAGACTCTAACTCCGCCTCTCCGACACCTTCTAATCGGAGCCACTCTCGTATAACAGGAAAATCCGTCTTCTCCAATCGGCAAGCCTGAGATTGTACATTAGTGGCTACCGGAGGCACGGGGGAATTAACATCCTCCGCAGCAACTAGCACATTTTCATTGGATTTGCTAATGAAGGTGCTACTGCTGCTATTCTTACGCAGCATTGCTAGTTCGCTTCCCAGCGTATCAATGCGTGTGAGTAAGCGATGAACGTATTCAGACGAGTAATTTGATTCCGGGATGACGGGGATGCTTCCCGTAATTGAGAGCATCTCATTTCCTGCTGGGGAAATATGATGTGATCGGGCAAGGGATCCGCCCATTTCCATGCGTGCTCTGGTCTGATTACGCAGATAGTCCTTTAGCTCATTGCCCTCCTCGGCGAGAACTTTGATGCGGGACTTCAGTAGTTCTATCTCGCTATCCTTCTTCATGGAGGCTTTCATCGCTTCTGCGGTCCGAGAGCTTTCCTCAATCATCGCCTTGGATAGCATCGTGATGGTGCTCTGGGCCTCTTCAAATCCCTTTAGTTTTTGTTCCATCTCCAGCCTAAGTTCCGCCTCGCTTCTCTCTGCGGCAGATAGTTGTTCTCGCAGAGTGTGCACCATGCCCTGCGTCGCACGCAGCTGTGCCTCCTGGTTTCGAATTATTGCATTAAGGCTTTCCTTGAGGTGCATCAGCTCCATCGCGTGGACACTACGATCGCTCTTGCTTTCCAAGTTTTCAATCCCCATTTGTGTCATCTGCTCAGTCACCTCTTTTATAGTGAGATCGTACTCATCACGAATTAGGCTAAGGACAGGCCTGTACTCTCTAAAGTGCTCAACAAAGACAGAAAGGCCCTCCCTAAAAATGTGCAATGTGTTGAGCCGACTACAATCAGGGTGATCTAGCAAATACTGGCGGTGCTCCTTTCGGATAAAAGCCTCGAGTTGCAAGGCTAAAGGAGCCTTTGAGCTACTTTGAGGGAACTCCTGGACCGCTTGTCTTGCAAGACTGCGGTTCCCACGATATGGCCATAGGCTCACTTTATTTCCGGTGCCATAGTCGCTATCTTTCACCTGAAATGGCACGATTAGCGGGGGAATGGTCTGGATTTCATCCGCCTTAGAAAGGCAAACTAAGGCCCTCGAGCTGGGTGAACCTGCGATCGCAAGGGTACCCCTTATAGGCTTTTCAATGGGCGGTAATAGTCTTGTTATAGATGGAAGCTTCTTGTTGCGTTGTTTGACTTGAGTATGTTTGCTTTGAATAGCGCTGTCTTTCATCGTGCAGCCATTGAACCTTTTAAAATAAAAAGAAATGATGGATATATTAAAATTTTCACAGAATCCTCAGACTAATAGCCGAATGCACATTTTTGCTCTCCTTTCGCCTTTCACCACGTACGTTTTTTTGCTCCACAGAAATACTGTACAAACATATCGCCACAGCAAATAAAATTATATACACAAAACCCTAAGCAGACAGGAACCAGCCTCACCAACCTGCAACTGAAACAGCTTAGCGCACATGTATCAAAATTGCCAGTAACTCCGTTGCTTTTTCTTAAGATAATCCTTTGGTATGCGCCGCCTTCCAAATGGTATCACTTTTGGAGCACCTCGAGAAGGAGAGCGATTCCGACGCGGGGTGTGTTGGGGGCTCCTCCATGTCTTGAACTGAGGTGGTACAAAACGCTCTGCTGTGGAGGGGTCGGGTATTGTTCGTTTTAGCTTTGGCTTGTGCCCCTTTAGAAGTTGACATTCAGGAAAGTCATTCTTTTTGTGTGAAATTGTGTGCTTGTGTGCGACTCGAATACAGCGTATTCGATCCCATAATGGAAAAGCACATTCCACTAGCGTCCGGTTTTCCTCAAACAGTCTTCGGATGTCTAAAGTAAGTTGGGGGTTACGTCTTAGCGTTAACGCAAGATCCTTCTTTCGAAGTAAATGAGTCACTAAAAAGCGAATCAGCTCAGAACGTGCCTCCGAAAATTCAGGATTATCCTCATAATTTAAAGGATCTATAACACGCTGGAAGACACGAGAGGCCCCCTTTAACGCTTGAACAGAAAACTCCACGCTTAGCGCAATCTCCCCGCGCCTACTACACGACTCCAACACACTACGAAGGTTGCGAAAAATATCAGGAGACGCGGCTCCAACGACTGCGAGGGCACGTATGATAATCAAACAGGAAGACAGATCATTATTTGATGCGTCTCCGTCACGACTGCTAACCACATCATCTGATTCAGATCCCTTAAACGTCGAGGCTGCCGAAGATGTCGTGACGAGATCACTAGACGAATACCATGTGTGTTTGTCAATGTGGTAACTCTCATCAATGACAGATAGCCTATCGCGTTCTAAGGAAAGTTCTGTGAGCCGCGCTTCCAGCTCCCCACACAGAATATCTACCATATTCGGCTGATTAGAGATCTCCGAGGGTTGAACCTCGTCAAGAGTCTCCTTCATAGTCGAAACCGAATCCATGTCAGATGTGTGTAAAAATACTTCGGTAAGACTGAAATAGTCTCGGTTAAGTGCTCCGAGCGCCTCGTACGCTTTCGCCACGGCACCCAAGGACATGATCGAGCTCAACTCAATGCAACGGCCAAAGGCTAGAGCTAGCATTTGCTGGTCGTTGATTAATTGCATGCGAGAAATAATACTGAACGTTGCAGCTGTACAGAACGCTAACACACCTGGGGTTAGCTCTACGCTAAAGCCTTCTTGGAGACTTGAATGGGAATTTTGCGGTACATCCGCCTTGAGAATATTCCAAGTGCACTTGAATAGGATAGGTTCGTATCGAATCGAGCGTGATGAAAAGATCTGAAGGATATGATATTGATCGATAACGTTGTAGACCTGGTTGGTGATGTGTGGGAGTAGTGCCTCTGATAATGTGACCAGCTCATCTGACTGTGCCTGGGGGTTCGTGAACTTTTGCAATACGCTTTCCGCACTTTCTTTCACGATGACTTTGCTGAATTTTTCGACTTTCTGAGGCAGTTTAGTCGCATAGCTTAACCATCTGAACGATCGCATGTAAAAAACCTTAGACACCTGAATGAGATATCAGTCATAGGAAAAGGTACCTATGGAGGAGGGAAAATTCCAGAAAAATATGACAACGAGGGAAAACAATTACAGAATTTCAAGCACAAAGGTATCCTATCCCCTCGTGTAAAGGAGAAGAGGAAGTGATCCCAATCACAAGAATAAAATACAGTATAAAGGCAAAAGAGAGAACACCACAATGAACACACACGAATGCGGTGTTTCTCTATCCAGTGAACTGTTATGCAATGCAACATACTTTTCACTTTCTACCTTATATTTTTTTATTACAGTTAATCGTCTCATTAGGAAGGAAAAAAAACTTTTATGCATCAAACTCCGTGAATTGCAATGGTCTGATTCGGACGTTCTCCGCACGGCGCTTCTCCTCATAGTCGCGCGTTGTTTTACGCTGCTTCTGCGCAAGCATACTGTGGTAACGGCCCTCGTGCTCCAGCTCGATGCGTTCACGCTTGGGTTTGCCTTGCGTCCCTTCCCCGTCGGTGCTCCTAGTCGGGGGAATACGTTTTTGAGCTCTGCGCCCTAAGGCGCGATCCTCACGAATATATCTCTGCAACTGCTGCTGAACTTCAGTCGGGCTCTTCTCAATTCCAAAACTTTGCGCTAGATGACCTAAATGAAGTTCTGAAGACGAAAAGAACTGGCGTTTGAGATCTTTGGGTATACCGGCGTAGGAACGGATGTACGACTGATATGCAAAAAGTGCGAGGCGGGATAAATTCTCCATCTTCTCCTCACGGCCTTCACCCTGGCTGAAAGACTCCCGCATCACAAGATGCGTCATGGCCCTTTCCAACTTCGCAGTGGAGTGTATCCACATGTGGTTCGAGCCAGGATCCAGCTTGGTGAGATAAAATAGGTAAGTTTCATATTTCTTTTCGCTCATCGGATGAGGCTTGCCTTCCTCGAGGCCGGCAGGCTTCCCTTCCTGCCCACCGCTACTGATAAAATTAGCAAGATAGTGTGCATACCCCACTTCGTGAGGTGCTAGGAAAAGAATTGAGTTGCCACTTTTCCCTATTCGAGCAGTTCGCCCGATCCGGTGGACATAGCTGGCGGGGTCGGTTGGGGGATCGTAGTGGACAATCCAATCAATAAGAGGCATGTCAAGCCCACGGGCTGCAACGTCGGTGCAGAAAAGCACACTTTTTTGGTTTTTCATTCCCGGATTTCCGAACTTAAAGGTGTGAAACACCGAAGCACGGTCCACCTGCGACATATTCCCATGCAATTTAAAGACGTTCGCGTCAAGCATCGCCCGCAGCAACGACTTCTGATCCATCTCCGTTTCCTGCGGGTCGTCATCACTGTCTTCGTCGAAGGTGATAACTTCCTCCGTTGGATCGTGAATGTGTTGGTTTCCCGCCTCCAGCATTTTCTTGTACTTCTTAGAGTTACTCCTGCGCACCTCCGTCTTGCCCTGTTGATGTCGCTTCAGAAACGGCGACTCCAGGCGTGAGAGCAGATAAAACAAAAATTCCGTACAATCTGCGGTTGAAACGAAGACGACGATCTTTTGTGTTCCCGCGTCCAGCTGCGCCCGCAAAAAGCTCACCAAAACCGCCAGCCGATGTTTGGTAGGGACCACCACGAAGTTCTGCTGCAATGTCGATGGGATGGTGAACGTATCCTGCGTTTCGCCGACGCGCGTGATACGAGGTCGAAGGGCAAAGTGCGACAGCCGCTCTACCCCCTCCGTGATCGTGGCGGACACAAGAACCCGCTTCAACTCCGACGCGTTGGTGCATTTCGTCGCTAAAAGCTCGACGATCTCGCGGATGGCCTTTTCAAACCCCAGGTCTAGCAGGCGGTCCGCCTCATCCATGATGAGGGTGCGCGCATTCGACACGTTAAACGAGACAGTCGTCTTGAGGTGATCCAGAAGCCTGCCAGGGGTGGTGATCAGCAACGGGATGCCCTTTCGAAGTCTAGACTTTTCCTTATGCCGATTCTCCCCGCCGTGGATCGCGCCAACCGTCAAGAACTGCGCGAACTTGAGAAGCGTGCGAAAGGTGTTCTCGACCTGAATCACCAGCTCGCGCGTGGGGCACATCACCATCACCAAGGTCCCGATATCCCGCCGGATCGGGTTCGCGTCACAGTCGCAGAGGATCTGATGCACCGTCGGCAGCGCGTACGCGAGCGTCTTCCCGCTCCCGGTTTCGCTACGGATAATCACGTCACGCTCGCGGTCGAGCACCGCCGCCCAGCTCAGCTGTTGGATGCGCGTCATCTCACGCAGGCGGAGGGCCTCCCCCCAGGCCCGCCGCAGCTTTCCGTGGAGGAGCTCCTCGACGGCGGGGAGGTCCTCGACGG
>AIHY01000484.1:0-24994 GCA_000331125.1 Phytomonas serpens 9T
CTCTTCAATGGACAGAAAAAAATTTTCTTTTGGCCACCTCTACACTAAAGCGACGCAGCATCTCGTTTCACGCACCTCAGCGGCACCCTCTGCGAGCTTGTCGCCATCGATTCTTTTCTGTGTGTACGCCCTCGAGCAGGATCCAGCTGCAATGGCAATGATGTGGCTCTGCCGGGCTCATGGAATCCCATACGAATTTATACTTGAACCCTTTTCAAAGCCTAACACATGGTCCGTAAAGGGATTTTTATCGGGTTTCTTAGCTCGTCAAACGGGAACAGGCGATTTACGTTACCCCAACATAATGTTGGACAACTATAAGGATGCGGACAATTTACCGTTCTGTTGTGGCATACGCTTTGGAGCTCATTTTTTCCCGGTATTTACTCCGGAGGCCGGTTTCCAACTTATGTTTGATGTGTTCCTGTGCTATATGCCCCATTGGAGTAAGCTTTTTGTAACGGATATTCCTCTCCCCGCTCCTGACAAAGATGGCAGCCCTCACGCTGGACAAGGGCCAACGGAAGGAATATCAGTATCGTCAAAAGCAAGCGATCCTTCTTCCCAGCTTCCCAAACCGGACACTTGTTACCCCCTTTTTTCTACTTCACAGACGAACGTGCAGGCTGTAGTACGAAAAGCTACTGAGCGCTGTGCCTGGATGGATATGCTTAAACATATCACAACTTATCTTCGTGGACCGATTATGAAGCTAATCATGCATTCTTCTGCACAGGCGTCGTTCGAAAGTACAGCGTCTGATAGGTTTTACTCTTCCACACATTTGACGAGGGAATCCAAAACGGAACGTGAAGCAAACACTTTGAGTGCCTATACTACAGCTATCTCTTCTTTGGGGACTGGAAAGCCATCTCGGAAGGAACTTTTGCGATCCACTTCGAAACAGTTCCGTCGCTTTGAGCGACTGTTTCTTCAAAGTGTTATGGCTCAGCATGAGCAGGAGACTGGTGCGATGCCTGAGTCTGTCCTTTCCGACACACGTGCTGCAATCAACATGGTACTGCGCTATTTTAAAAGTGACAGTAAGAATCTGCGTCGTTTGGTGAGTATTACCGATGCTTACACTGCATGTTGTGCTTACCTCCTTTGTACAAGCACGTTCACACAGGATGTATTTCCCACGTTTCCCCCAGTTTCGCTTACGATGAAGTCGACGGGCATAATGGACCCAGCATCACCCAGAGGTTCACTGATAAACACTCGACTAGTTGCTCCTACAGCGGCGTCTGATGGCGCCTTGGAGTTGGCGTCCAGCAGCACCCCAAGTAGACGGGATCCAGACCTGACTTTTCGGAGCTCTTCTGCACCGACAGAAATGCGCGTTTGTCTTCCAGGTATTTCGTCGTCCTGTAACGATCTGCTTAATCGTGTCATTCGGGCTGAGGAAAGGGCTGCAACGCACCGCCTGTTGTGCAGGGATGCACTCTGCCTCACTTCAACCAGCACTAACCAAGACGGTGGTGAGGATGATGTTATCGCGGGCGTAACATCTCCTCAAAGAGGACAGTACCCAGGCATTCTGTTGTATCATATGACGCGTACATCAGCGACGGCGGCTGAAGGAATAGAGCGTTTGATTTTTACGCGTTTGCGATCTTGTCACTCTGCCGAGCTTGATTCAAGTGACCCCACGAATAATGCGCTCAGTCCTTTCATAGTGTTCGCGCATATACTTTCACAATCCTGGAGGATCAGCCAAGAGCAGTGTGCAGGTTTTCCGTATCTCATGTTAGATCCTAAACGCCGGATTTCTCTCATGATGGAGTTTATTGAACAGCACGCTTCCTTCGATCGAGGAATACGGGAGCAGCGCATTGGATACAACGAGCCAGCTCCACTGTTGCAAAAGGGGTTGGAAACGCAATCACCCACACTTAGCACTGAAAGACAGTTTTCTACACCTACAAGTAATACAGCTGGGGAGTCTAGCTTGGGATGGGGAAAGACAATACAAAATGCCTGGAGGATGTTGACACGAATCTCAACTGACAATAATTCGACAGAAGATGGAGGCGCACCACTAACGGAGTGCAATCCCTTATATGTAAACAGCAATATGATGGACTCAAAAATTTAGTGTTTGGAAAAGAAATAAACTACAATCTAAATGAATATGCATAGTGTGAGAAGTCTTGGAGTTTTTTTAGAATGGATCAGCGAATCAATAATAGCCCATGATTGCACGGCCTTTAATATTATCATCGTCTTTTTATTAGTTTTCTATTCTATGCGAAGCTCACGGAATCTCTTATTTCTTTCTATTCACACAATCTTTCGACTCAAAGGCCAGAACCTATAAAAAATTATCCGATTATTATCACGTTATAGCTATTTTGATCGCTTTTATATGTTATTACTATTACCACCCTAGAATTTTTGTCGTTGCTGCTTCTACTCCTGCAAATGCTTTTACTCTCTCTCCACCTTTTCTTTATCCAAAATTAGTTATAGCCTAGTTGGAGATTATTGATAGTAAACATAAATGTTTCACTTAGAGCGCCCACCTATCCTACATGTTGTTAAGGCAAGCGGTGCCGTTGTTGCAGCCATTCTAGCATATCAAGGCTTTTGTTTATATAGGCGCAATAACATCACTGTAAGAATCACGGAGCTGGTGAAGCTTCCGCCGCAAGGGCGTATCGATAGGGATTCTGGTTGCATCGACTTTATTCACAATGACCCTACCATAGAGGTGAAAGGCAGTATCGAAATTGAGACGTATTTAATGAGAAGCTACCGCTTTCTTCTAAAGCTATCAGCGCAATTCAATGAAACAACTATAGGCGGAAACACACACAGTTATGGTGATGGGAGCGATGACAGCGTGTGTAAGCGTTCAATTCGGCGACGTGTGCTGTCCTTCGCCTCAGCGTACAACAACACCAATATTAATACAACTGGCAACGTGGCGAGAATGGATAACTTATCAAGTAGTAATAGCCATCCGAGCACTGTGAACCCTCAGCATAATAGTCTGACGACACAGTCTTGCCGTAAGGCGAATATGCATTCTTTCTCACGTAGTCATACAAAACCAAAAGGTCCTACGATCCAGTTAGATTATGTGAATGAAATGGTTGACCTGAATGAGATGTTGGTAAATGAAAACATATCCTTTACACCTGCGTGTTTGTCTGAGGAGATACTTATGAAGTACACAACGATGATTTCTAGATCATATCTGATGGATAGTCGACCTGCCTTAACCTCTGCGATGGGCGATAATGTTGAACCCTGTAATACCTCAAGTATGTTACCACCCTGCTCTAGCAATCTTATTATACAAAACACTTTTTTGAAACCTGACAAGCCTGGATGCCAGTGTATAAGTTTTGATTTAACAGCCCTTCAGCCACTACACGAGTTAAGGCTATTGGTACGGTTACCGAATCGCTACTGTCGACTCGTACGCTCGAATACAGGGGGGGTCGGGCGAGTAGTGTTGGCAGAAGGAAGTGCGAAACCCCATCTACTGATATGGGAAATTGGAAGTGTGGATACTCACATTCACAAAAATATCAAAAAAGATTTACAGATAGCAAAGACACACGCTGATGAAGCATACTCGGCGGCGGCGCTTTCAGCTTATGATGGAGATAATGTTCATGGTATGTCTTCTTTTGCGTTTTTATCTGTTCACTTTGAACTTGTTTACCGACAGCTAGAAGAGAATGAGTATGGCTATTATGATAGCGAAAAGAGGGAGGATAGCGATAGCAACGTTGACTCCGATGATAATGATTACTTTAGTAGTGGCGCGAGCGGTACGAGTAACGACGATCCCAACAAGACGGATCTGATAGGACGCCAAGTTGATACCACAGAAGAAAATTTTGGTAACAGCTGGGGGGGAGAGAATAAAGGCAATAGAACACGCGGCTCTCGCAGGAGCTCCTCAGTGAAAAAAATATATCCGAGTTGTGCCCCAAGTCCACCAAACCAGAGCGATAAAGCACGCAAACGTCAGGCTCTTGCGCTAAAAAAGAAGCGTGAGCGTCAGATTAGGAGAGCGATGCCCACATCGGCAGGCCTGGAGGATCACAAAAACCGGCCGATTCTGGAGATAACCTACAGCGTAACCGGGCTAGCCTCTGGGGTGAATGTGCGTAGGTTGCAAGTGCTTAATGAGAAGATCAACTGGACGCCACGTTCAGTGATTGATCGCCTACTGCTTCGTTATATTCTCCCAGACCTGCAGACGCTAAAGCTCAACAAATTTGCACACTACACAACATGGTTTGTCCAGCCTATCATACTTACAGAATGGAATACGTAAATAAGTTCTGGACCTTTAGAACAATTGCGCTTTTAATGCTCGTTGGTGGTATAATATGCACAAATGCTGTTTAAATTAAATTCATTATGACGTCAAATTTTATTTTAAATCATTGTTCAGCTAATTTTAAACATTGCCGTTCTAGCCGCGAACATTAAGATTTATCTACGATGAGTAATAAGCCTGGAAAAAGATTTGTCAGTGATTACTATGCCTCCCGCCCGACCTCCGCGAGAATATCAAACCCATAGTTCCTAGTTTACCAGAGCATGGGTTTACCCGTATGAGCTTCGTACTTATCTAATTCTTTTTTTATTTATCACACGAGTTGATCTGCTTACGGTATAAGCTTGTGCGCGTGTGGTTGAATTATGCCTGACGGGACTTCACAGGCGCTCCAAAAAGGAGTAGATACTTTGGCATATGATCTAAAAATGATTTTCAGATTGTTCCACTAATGGAGAGGATTTTAGGTCCGTATTACCAGAGCTTGCTACAGTCGAAATTTATTGTGAGCCATCATTTAAGCAGTATCAAATTGGCAAGGACATGCGTGCGAAAGATGGCGGTGGTGCATCAATACGCCCGACTTAAGTCCCAGATGACAAACTCATCCCGTTCTCAGGCTGTGCAATGACCAACGTGACAACTGACATGGATGAATAGGAAACCACTGTGGAAAAAAAGGCCAACATCAAAATGCTATTCTGAAATTGTTGTTGTCAATACGACCTTCACATCTCGTTACTCCATGAATGTAGGTTTCTTTATTACAATAATGAATCGTAAGCACAGACAACTAGCAAAAGGATGGATTCGCGGAATCAGCTTACATGGTAGATACTATGGACATCAAAGGTGCCACTATGCGACGACACACTTTGGGTCTTTTTTATCCTATCGCTCCCTAGGGAATAGTCTGCGTGGGGAGAATGTTTCCACATGGGATGAATTTGATAGGCTGTTTAAGCAAGATATTAGGTTCTAGTCAAACGGAAAGTCTATGCGAAACGATGACTGTCTCTAATTTTTCTGGCGAATGTGATTGAGTAAGGGATATTTATTGATACTTTGCCTGCTCTAGCACTGATATGCACCGGCTTTTTTTTCATCCAAGTAGTAGAGCTCCCCAATCTTTTAGTGTCTCTCTCTAGCGAGAAAGATAAACTTAATGTTGTGGAGACGGGAATCGTATTGTTTTTCATGAACTCAACCACATATATGGTTTAATATCACAATGGGACACAATTGGAAATTTTTGCTGCTTGCATGCATCTTATGGGTGCTTGATTGCGCCGCAAGGAGGAAAGTCAGTGCACATCTTTTGGGTTGACTATGCCACAGTATATGAGGCATCAATTTTTTCTTGCCTCATCATCCTGAGGTGAACTTTTTTTTCATCAATCAGATGCTCGAATCCGTGTGCCTTCTCATTGGAAGGCGTCCTGATAACGTTGGCGCTGCTCAGATTTCATACGCATCACCAATGGGATGGAAAAGAGGTATGAAAAGGAAACTATCAAGTCTATATAATTGTTAACGTATGCCTTGGGAGCCGGGTAGGCTGCTTTGTGCAGCATCCACATCTCTCATCAAGTATTGTGGAATGGTGAGCCAGGGGCTTCTAGAAGCTACCTCATCGTCTTAGAAAATGACAGTGTTATCATAGACTACAAAGTAATTTTCAATCCGAGTCGTATTGGCAATAAAGTGATGCAGAAAGGCGGAGGAAATCCACAAAACTGCCTCGCCATTATGATTATCAGAGATTTGCCAATGGCGTATGTTGCGAGACCAAATTCTGCGGATGCAAGAATAGTGAGCCAGTGGGTTACCTTTGATCGCCACCAGCATAACAATTTTTTTGCGCCCTTGCAAGACGTACAAGTCTACAGGGAGTAAAAAAAGAGAAACACACATGCTCGAGTTTCGTATTAAAATCAACTAAAAGTGAATCACTGTGGAGAAAGAAAAGATCAAAGTTGGCAGATGGATTGCAATACTACTAAGGTAGACTTAGACTCCAATGTCAGGTACCTCGGAATCCTCTGCGTGCGCTGAACTAGCGTGCCTGGCTGCACCTTTGAATTGAACGACTTAGAAACAACAAAAGTATCTTGAAATTTTCATTGAGTATATTTCGAATCATGCCTTCATATTTTCCATATTCATCGTGTAATTGTCCAGAAAAGCATGCCCAATGGGGTTGCGGGGCACGTTTGAAGTTGAATTCGGATCCTCAATTAGGATTTGTGCGATATGTCAAAGCGCAAACGCACCAATCACTGGTGCAGATCATAATAGCGAAGTTCCCTAGTGCCTTGTTGGTGCTTGAGGGATGGGTGGCTGAGGTGAAGCGAGGGTACTTCCGTAGAGCCTAGCATGAAACTGCTGACAGCTCATAGCGTCTACATGTGGGTGCCGAAGTTCCTTTTACCAAACCTCATGGAACTATTTGATATGATACCGAAAAGGAATGAATAGTGAAAATGCACTGGAAGGAAGAAGCTACGGAGAATCAAGATTAAGGACGATAAATAACGATATTCCAGATGCCCTTTTGCTGCAGCCGATTCGTATTCCTTCAACACTTAGTGGTGATGGTTTGTATTACCCATATGATTTAATATATTGGTGACTAAGAGTATGGCATGCGCGACATGTATCTGGGTGCTTTGCTACGTGTGATTTTGTGTCCCGCGCCCTTGTCTGCAATTTTAGTGAAAACCTATTGATAGCGGCTACAGAGGGATGTCACGTTCCCTATGCTCCTATTGACTGGGTGTTGACTTGATCGCGGGGCTTGAAAAATCTTCTGACGCAGTCCCACATTTGCTTACTGCTCTCATCTGATGGGGTCAAAAGTTTCCTTAGCGTAACGATTCGGTCAATGTAGCAACACAGCATGACAGTCAAATGCTAGGCGTAGGAGGCATTCGATAGGGAAATATGCTTATCTGCCCCTGTTTAACCTTCCTCAATGTCTACTTCTCTCTTTTGGTGGTATCTGTGTCTCCGAAATCACTATGCCTGGAATTCGAGGGTTGAGGTTTTGTATTACTGATATATGCAGTCGCAGTGGATCCAGCTACACTTTATGACGTCAAGAATTGCGTGTAGACCTCGAACAGTCAAGCCGTTCAGATACTGTCGAAGCGTTGTCACAGGGGATTGGCTTGAAGAGGATTGATTCAGAAAAGCAGTGCTGTATCCGAGGAGCCTTTGTTGGTGAGCATAACAGGGAAAAGAAATTTAGTGTTGCCTATGGGACATCCTTCTAAAGGACCATTGACAACGTAACTTTAGCGTCACTAGGCTCCTGGGTGGGCTGAGTGATTCCAGACAGACGTGCGGTGAATCCGTCGAGGCGCCGAACTGTAAGGATTTATGACTGTTCCAATCCCAGAAGATCCCATATGCGTAGAGATGAAGACTTCGGAATTTCTTATGATGGAGATAGGAACACCAGAACACGTGTCAGCGTGTGACGGAGAAAGAGGACTGAAAAGACCACAAATGTTGCTTAATAATACAGGATTTGCTCTTCTCTTCACTGTCGATCGGTTGGATTGCGTACTAACGAGTAACAAGTTATCCTCTTACGACGTGTGTTGGTGCATGTACATGGGTACAGCGTTGTTTACATGCATTTGCTTCCTCAAGTTTTGTCACTAGTAGATGAGGGGGTTTCTCGTTTTACACTTTAGCTAGACTATAATAGGGCCTGCTTTTATCGAATTGTTACAACAGTCATCATTCAGGGAGTATGTCTCTAGGGGGACGAGATTACTGAGGGATGGGTCAAAGGAAAAAGCCCATCCCGGATAGAAACCGGACTATTTTTAACCGTTTTTTCCATACACAAAGCTCTATATGGTTCTGCATCTTTACTACAGGAGAGGGTACAAATGAATATTAGTTCCTTTTTTTTGTGCCATGCATGTCTGAAATGTCTTGTCTGAACGATTGTCATACAGTGTTGGGATTTGTCGTTGGCGGGAAGGAACTGATGAATCAGATAAGTCAAACATTTTACAAAAGCAAAAGCTAATCGATTCATGCACATTTTTATAAAGGAAGTAGGCGTGTTTAAAAGGTTGCCTGGACTAGGTACATATAGAACATCGTGCAGCTAAACTTTTGATTCGGGAAAGCGTAATTTTAACCATGCTTCGCACATTATTAGCACTATCTAAACTGTTTGAATATACTCTACGAGGCATATTTACTGATGGCTCATAGCGTGTATTCAATTATGAAGTTTTTACTTCTCACGTTTGTATGAATGTTATCAATTAAGAAATTATAACTTTTCGCCTGCTTTCATATTTATTTTACTCATTTTAGAATTATAATATATTTTATCAGTATCAAATATTTAGGTATTATCAACAAAAGGCACATCAAGACTGAGCTGTGCAATCTGCAAATTAGCTTTTGCTTGATAAAGGGTATTCCTATTTGTAGTTATATCGGCACAATATTCAATAAAATCGGATATGTTTCGGCAAGATGAGTTAGTTTGGTTTGCCATGTTCCCTTTAGTTTGCATCGTTATTTCTGGGCTCTCTATCTATTTTGCTCTACTCAGGCGAGTTATCAGCGGTTGCCATCACCGTGACAGTGCCTGGCGCTCCATAGAATGGCTTGTAAAACTTACACCTGCCAGTTCTTGCAATATATCTTCCCCTGTGAATACAAAAAACATGAAAACCAAAGATACTTCCTTCAAACAGGCCAGTAGTTATGCTTCGCCTCGTCATAACGTGCTTGAACAGCTAAGTACTGAAAATGATATTCCGCAACCGCAGAGGGAGCCAAGTTCTTTCTGCCCTAAAACAGCGACAAAAATGAAAAAAGTTGAAATCCCAACTGCGCTTCGAATTGCTACTCGACCAGTAATCCGGCGTGCCGTCGTTGTTGTTGGTGGTGATCTCGCGCGATCACCGCGCATGCAATATCATGCTGTCAGCCTTGCACAAAGTGGACTCTTTGACGAGATTGTGTTATTAGGTCTGGACTGCGGAAATAAGCTCTGTGAAAAGCTGCTTATGTGTGAACAGGCTATGCCAAGTCTTTTCCCTGCTATCGATGACCCAGATGAGATTACTCGGGCGCTGCAAAAGCACCTACAACCCTACCCTACCGTTGGCGTGAGCGATGAAGCTGGGAAACCACATACTACCTCACAAAAAGGGCTGAGTGGCGTTGATGACGCACGGAAGAGTGTGGAATATCAACAAGGGGGAGCGTTTCAACCTCGTAATTGGGGATGTCTTGTATCAACTCGCTACCTCATTGTGTCTCCCCGCCCTCCAGAGTTTTTCCAGTTAATTTTCCCCCTACGAAACCTACATTGGGTAGCCTGTACTATCTACCGTGTTATTGTCTTCACGCTGAAATATCTGTCCTCGCTTATCTGCTCCACCGCAATTCAGGTAAACGCACGTGGGCAGTTAGTTGTGACAAATGTTATCTTCATCCAAACCCCTCCTGCGATTCCTTTCGTGCCACTCATCAAGTACATCGTGCGCCCTATCGTAGTTGCGTACAACTTTCTTTTGTACTATTGTTTAATTGTGCCGGCATATTGGATTAACCCCGGTGCGCTAAGGGAAATTCACGCGCACTGTCAACTTGGTACACGCTTTCACGCGTTTTGGCCTACCCTCGTAGTGGATTGGCACAACTATGGCTATTCCATCCTTGAATCCATGCGCAGACCACGTGTAGCCTGCGCGGTGTATAAATGGCTGGAACTGAAAGCCTGCGTTGGAGATGTGAATGTTACTGTGAGTCGGGCCATGAAGCGCTCACTTATGGGTCAATTCTTTCCTAAATCGACAGAAAAATCGCATTTTAAAAAGGAAATAAGTGATAAAGGCCCGGCGAAGGGTCTTGCCTCCCACGGCCGTACTGAAGGTAGTCTTAAAAAGCAGAGCTACCATCGAGAACCCTCATCTTTAGGGGAGGCAAACGTTTTGGTTTTATATGATGTGGCCCCAAGCTTCTTTGCACCTTCAAACCGTCGCATCTTTGTGGAAGAGGTGTTGTTCTCAATAGCCAACCAACAGACTTGTTCTGCGCCTCAGATTCCTAAGAGTTTGGAAAAGTGTGCGAGTCCATGTGTGCCAGATATATCCTCTTTCTCTCGTGTTCCCTCGGGACTCAGTTGCGACAAGGAGAGGGATCCAGTACAGCATCAAAAAAACGACCTTGGAATTGGGGATGCAAACGAGGATGTCTGGGGCATTGCGCCACCGCCAGAATGGGTAGTTCAGAGTGCTTTTTTACCTAACTACAGCGACGACACCTCCTTACACAGAAGTCCGAGTGACAATGTCATTGGATGCCCTTCTCACTCACCCTGTGCGACGTCCATCCCAAGCCATTCTCTAGAGCCTTCGGTGAAGACACGCCAGCAAAGAGGAATCATTATGATTGGATCCACCAGCTGGACAGAAGATGATGACTATACAATACTGATCGAAGCACTTCAGCGCCTTGATCATCGTATGCGACATGTATGTAAGTATATTGGCTCAGCAGTAGAGTGTCATGAAGGTTCCGTTGATAGTGCATCCAGACGAAATACTCCGATTGCCACACTAGGAGAGGGGGCCATGCTAAGATTTCCCTCGAGTATGCCAGAAGATTTATCCACTCAGACTGGAGGACCCAAACAGGGTTTCAGACGAACTTCCGAAGTTAATTCCAACTTAGAGGATGCATTATGTTTGCCTCATCCATTTTCTCAAATATGGGTTCTCATTACTGGGAAAGGTCCTGCGAGGCGTCGATTTGAGGAAGCTGTGCGAGCTGCACGCCTTTCGAAGCATATTACCGTATCTACGTTGTATTTTCAGTCCTACAAACACTACAGCATAGCACTTGGGGCCGCAGATGTTGGCCTCTGTCTTCACTTTTCAACCAGTGGGCTTGACTTGCCCATGAAAGGGGTTGACATGCTTGGCTGCGGGCTTCCGGTGGTCGCGTTAGCATACCCTGCGATTGGGGAGCTCATGGGGGGGGTTGTCGTACCCGCATACCCTCCTTTAGCTGAGAATCGGATACTTACGCCAAATTCTAAATATAGCCGAGTCACAGATCTCGGGAAAGCTGGTGGTGATAAAGTTGGGTTGGTGGAGTGCGAACGAGGCTGGATCTTTTCTTCAGCTGCTGATTTAGAGGCGTTGTTGAGCTTCTTTGTTGGTATGGACAAGGTTCAGGATGATGTGTCATCGGAACTAAAGACGGCAATGACTGCTGTCATGAACAATCGGGGTTTAGAAACAAAAACAGCTAAGCTAACCCCGCTTGTGGAAATGCAGAAACGTGTGCGTGCAGCGGCTGCGCATCGTTCAACATGGGAGGACAATTGGTATCAAACTCTAGGGCCTGTTTTAAGCCAAATTGTTTAGTGAAATATAAATGCTATCCCAAGGGTAAGGACTAAAAAAGAGATGCTCAAATTAATGTAAAAATATGAGCTTAAGTGGCATTCCTTCTCAAAGGTAGTACCTTTTTAAAGAAAATCGTAATTTATTTTTTCCAGAAACTTCAGTTTGTCATAGAATTCTGTTTATATTTGAGTGTATTAAAATGTTTGATTAGTGAACATTATTGTACTAACATTTACCATCCGGCTAAAACTCACTGGCACCTTTTCTATGTAACTGTTCTTTAGTATAGAAGCCATTGATCTCGCCATTGGATATATGCATCTTTATATGTATATACCAATGGATAAATATTACCTTCGTAAATGGGCATATCACTGTTCTTTCAGAGAAACCCTTGGTAAGCGAGTCTTTTCTTGCAATGGGTGTACCCCTTCTCAAGCACCCATGATTAATATTCCCTTACATGAATCGCAAGCTTTTTTTTGCACAACTGTTCGACTGCAGTCTTCTCGTAGATCACTTGAAAATGTTGGTAGAGGACCGAAAAGTCGGAATCATCACCACCAGCGAAGTAAAGAGGCTGCTAAACGAGCAGCTTTGGAGTCACCGCTGTACTATCCTTCCATGACAAATAAAAGTGTTGAAAAGGGCACCAACATTGCAGAGGGGCAAGGCAAAGGACATCCACCTAAAATGGATGGCTTTTGCTCCTCCTTTAATCATCGAGAAAAAGGAGGTGGCCATGTGCAGGATGACTTTGTAGACCGCAAGAGCCTTCGTGATTTAGTGCGCAAGTCTTTTTCTCAAAATCCTTCTATAGGCTCCTCTGTTATGCCAGATTCATTTCTTGCCTATCGTACGCTTCTGCGCAAGGGCTGTGCAACGCATATTATGGAGTTGATTACTTCACCATATGCCCCAGAACCTCTTCAGGTTATCCAAGACGTACTCAATGAGATATTGGCCTTAAAAGAGGAGCTACGACACACATTACCGCGATCCATTATGAGCCTTTCAGAAAACAGTAGTGTTGCGACCGATAGCGCATCTCATAAAATGGAATGCGAGAACGGGTCTACATTTTTCGAAGAACTAAATGGTTCGGACAAAACAATTAATGTGCTTGAAAACACTGCATCTCATTGTATTCGCTGCGATGCCTCTCATGATCGACAAGAGAGTACCTTTCTAAAGAATGAGTTGGCTGAACGTGTTGCTTCTCTTAAACGTCTAGAAGAAGCTATGAGTCGTTCAGTGGATCTTCGTGCTGTTCTACAGCGGGTCAGATTGAATATCAAGGATGTGGTGCAGTCCCACGAAACTATTGGCGACTCTGAGAGTGACCTTAATCTTCAGAAGGCTATTCAGGAGGTTGAACGTTTTGCCGTTCACATGCTGGACAACAACGAGCAGAATGCTGAAATGCTTCCTTCCATGATTCTTCGAGACAGGAATAGTGTTGGGGTTCAGCACTCGTCCAAAACGTTTTATCGAGAATCTTCCTTGACCACAGGGGTGCAAGGGCGCCGCTACACATCATCCGACATTGCCTTTATTCTGTCATGGAAGCTTCCAGTTAATGTTTACGCAGAGCTCCTGCACGGCATCCTCGGACTCTGTTCCCACCTCGGCACCCACTTTATTGCAGTGAGGGCTTTAGAAAAGCTTGTCGATCTTAGTTCCCAGGTGGCTTTCTGTGAGGAGCGCAAGCACTTTAGAGACGATAGCGATACAACCAAAGCAATTCATGACATAGATTATCTTGGAAGCATCAGACAAGTGGAAATGTTAGCATCTCGCTTGACTCTAAATACGGCACCGAAACTTTCAAAAGAGGATGAATTCAGCATTGACGACGTCGTCGCGGTGGTTGATGCCGAAATGCAAGCTGAATTCGTGGGTGTCATTGCTCAGGATCATATTTGTGCTATCATAAGTTGCCAACGTGTGAAGGATTTCGAAACTGCGTACAGTCTCTATCGTCGACTTTTGCTGCATGCGCAGGGCGGGAAAGGCGAGATATGTGATCTATCTTCCTCATCTTCGACAAAACGGGGGCTCATGCTCACAATAGACAAACTCTCACAGGCCTTTACCGCACTTGCGCACTGCGCACACAGCACTCCCCATTTCGAGGAGCTTCGAACTCTGCTGACAGAAGATGAAATGTCAAAAACGATTCCTGTTTCAGTGCCCTTGTACACTGCGCTTATCTATGCTGTGAGCAGAGCAACAGAAGTTCCTGACCGAATGGCAGTCGCCCTTGCTTTCTATCGCCGACTGCGCGACGGGCTTCTGGTTCCTTCTGTCGATACATATGCGGCGCTCATGGCCTGCTGCGCCTCTGCGAGGGAACCAACACATGCCTTCGCGTTTTACCACGAAGCACGACAAATTTACGGTGTGCAGCATTTTTCCCCGAAACTGTACACTAACCTTCTCCTATCCTATTCTAATGCCGGATTTGGCGCCGATGCGCGTCGTACGCTAGATGTGTTGGTTGAAGCAGGAGCACCTCTCACCAGTTCCGCCTTTCACGCAGTCTTGAGTAGTGCGGTGACCCTGCGGGAGGCTGAGGAGGTCGTTGAGATCATGGTGAATCGATACCATATCTTAGCTACGCCACATACTTACGCTTTCCTTGTCCATGCAGTGGCTAGACATCCTGCGGGGGTGCAAACTGCACTTAAGCTCTTTGATCTTCATGAAGAAGCCATCACGTCGTTAGTGAGACTCACACCAGACGGCACTTCTGAAACGCATTGTTCCGCGTCCAATACGCATGCCTCGTCCAAACGTGTGGCTGCAAGTTCCGAGTCAGAGGTCGTGACATTGGAAGAACGACTGCTTCAGGACTATCCCTTATATGTACGCTCCCTCGAGCACGCCTTGATGCGACTGCGTCTGGATCCCCATCAGGATTCGCGGCTGCTGCGTTATCTTAAGCCTCTTATGCGTATCGTCCAACGGCGTATGAATACTTTCACTGCGATGGCACCCCAGGCTCCGACTTTCATTCCAGTAGGTGCGAGCCCTTGTGTTGCGGTACTTGCTCCAGATGTGCTTGCTAATATCGATGAATTTGTGATGCCTTATATTTCTTATTACTCAGTAATAGTTATTCCATACTCCGCTCTGCTCGCACTGCAGGTGGGCCAAGGGAGACGCGTGGAGGGGATGATACCAAAAGGGTTTATGAGGAGCCCCGATGGTGTGGCTTTGCAAGGTTCCATTACAGAGCACGATGCTATGGTTGAGTGCCGTCGTAAGCGTTTGCTTAAGTTCCTTAAAGATTATCAGGAAGTGATACACCTTGTTTCATTGGAGGAGGAATTGATGTGGAGCCGAGACGTTCGTCGGTATGGTATCTTAAATACGAAAGACCTGCAGGCAAGGAGTGCGGCTTTCGCTCTTAATTTGTCTCGCAGTGATATTCCACACTGCATGAAGCTGTATGCAAATAACGAAATGTTGTCAATCATTCTTGTATCCACTAGCTACATCCACTGTGGACGCTATGTGGTCGATCTGAAGAGGGGATACCTGTCATCAAAGACACCTGCTGGCTATCACTCAGAGTTTGAAGGGCTGCGTGTTGGCCTGAAGAAGGTATTTTATCATAACCCTCGCACGCAACCCAACTGGACTCCACCAGCTTTGTCGATTCAGACAGCCACCATGAAAAAGAACGCACCAGATCGAGACGTCGACGTAGAGCCCAACGAAGGCTCCGGAATTCTAAGACTAAAGAAGGACAGCATCGAAGAGTCCGACGGCAATTCAGCTGATTTGGCTTGCGATCTCTATTGTAATCATCTACGTCAATACGAGAACACCTCTTGCCCTAAAAAAGGCAATGTAATAGAGAATTTAAAACTGAATAGTCACCGTACAAGGGGAAGTTTTGTGGACCTAGAAAATAACATAATGGTAGAGCCCAGGAACATTGGCAAGCCACCCGTCGTTGCAGAGCATAATCAAACGGACGAAGTAATTGATGCGGAGATTCTCATGGATATGATGAATCTCTGAATTCAGGTAAATTTACATTAAAATTTGATGAAAAAAAAATCGTTTCTATATATCTGTAAGTACATCATGCTGGAAGAACACACTACAGATGTAACCTGCTGCGTGACTATCAGTGGGAGAAGAGGAATGAAATATTTACAAAACTTAGCTTCAAGCCAATAGTTTACTTTTCTCATGCATTCATTTTGACTGTCGTTATGAATATGAATCATCTTAAGTTTTGCATATATATATATATATATGCATATATATGCGGTACACCCTTTGGTCACACTATTAAAAACGTTTCTTGTCCATTTATGTGATTATAGTTATTTTAGCTACGTATAATTTTAATGCTTATGATGCTTGTTTACACTCATTTTTCCCCGTGTGCGCCTAAAAAAACTCAATAGGAGAGAGAAAAGAGCGATTTAAGCAGCAGCGTTCTCATATATTTTCAGGAAGAACTTTCATAATCGAAACGAAATACAACACTATAAAAGGTTCAACTTAATCTATGTCGCTCCAGAATTACAGTCTTTTATGGACAGATAACCTTATCCGTCAGACTGAGACCCACCTCCAAGACATTCATTCTGCCATTCATCAGTATTATGAGAAGGAGGGCTATCCTACACGTATTACACAGCATCATCCAGCGTCTTCAAAACCAGATGGCACTTCACACAACGAAGAAGGTGAGATGGAAAGCTCATACAAGGAGACGTCGCAGGCCACTGAAGGCGTCAACACCTCCATATCACAGTCCTTAGCAGATGTGGTGAGCCTTGCTGGCAGTTTTCCGTTGCGAACCAGCTCGTATTGCACGCCCTTTTCGGACCTGAATGCGACAAGTGGAAGTGTCGGCGCTGATCTCGTCGTTACAATGCCGATCTCGAAGTGTAGCCAAGCAGATCTCCAGAATGGAGACTACCTCGATCGCCGTGCGTCATTTTTGAAGGAGTTGGGGGTTTATTTCGAGAAATTGGCTAAGGGGGCCGCAATGAAGCTCAAGACTGCGAAGGGGGGGAGGAGACATTGTGATGAAGATGAAGCAGATACTGAAGGGAGCAATGATAACCACCCACGCGGCAACTCTGAACACGTTGCCTTAGAGCGACTTTCTCGAATGGAGGTCACCTATGAACCGATACATGGTTGCTATGGGTATGGGGCAGAGAAGCAAATTATCAAACTTCGATTTCGTCGACGCAGTTCTGCCGTAGAGGATTTTCATCCTTCTTCTGTCACATCGTCCACTTCAACACTGTCCTCGTCTTCCCCCTTCACCAGGAAATGTCCTTACGAAGTTTTCCACATTAACCTCCACCTTCGATGTGCCTTTGCGTCAGGACGTGTCATGGGCGCCGTGGGAATTCGAAAGCATCCTTACTACAGCCACATTGTACTTGAGGATTACATGATGCCTTACTATCTTAAAAAGCTCCATACGTTATGCGTTAATTGTGGTGGGCTGCGCCGTGGAATCGTGTTGCTCAAGTGCTGGGCGCACCATATGGGTCTTATGGCCTCTTCCTCAGGACATCCTGAGGGACTGAACGGGTTTATCCTCTCCGCGATGGTTCTTCATCTGCTCGACGAAGGGATCCTTTCGTCAAATATGACGGAGGAGAACGTGACACGGACGGTATGGGTGCGCATCACTCACGGCTATTTCACTTCAACATCAACAGCGTCTTCTACGTTGCCGGTAAAACCATCTGCTGAGGAACGGGGTGAGGTTGCCGTACTGCGCTTACAAGGTGATGTGATGAATCTTTTATTTCGTACTTCCACGGATTTCTTCAAGACAGTAATTCAACGAGCAGCAGAGGATGCCCTCGGATATCGCAGTGTGTTAGATATTTTTACGCAGCATCCATTTCAGTCACTACAGCTTCTCCACGATGTCGCCTTGACTGTAAGCGGTAACTGGGTGGCTAGCGACAACGCTCTGAAGGGTGACGAAGCCAAAATCAACCCCAAGAATGGTGCAGGAAAGATGATAGATAGTGATAGTCATCTGAGTAATGATAAGGATATTAGTAATATCAATAAGAACCTCAGTGCTGGAATTAAAAAGGCATCTGTTTATTTTGCTCCGTGCACGGTGAAGGCCAATGCAGTGCGAAACGTATTGAGGAAGGCCTTAGAAAATCGAATTCACAACGTTTTGGTGTGGATTACTAGCCCTAACGACTTGCAAATTGCCATCCAGCTGATGAATGAAAATGAAGGCAGAAATCACTTAACACGAGGCCCACCCATTGAGGACACTGACGCTGTTGCCGACTTCAACTCCTTCTGGGGTATGGATATCACATCTACACGGCAGTTCCCGGATGGTGGCATTTACCGTTGTGTGTTGTGGCGCTTCGCAGAGGAGGAAGGAATTGGTCTCTCAGTAAATCCAGCATCGACTTGCCGTGCAATCACACCCCTCTCTGCATCAGTTGTCTTGCGACATGTGGTGCAGTATGCGCTGCGGAAACACATACAGACGGA
This sequence comes from Phytomonas serpens 9T, assembly GCA_000331125.1. Lineage (NCBI taxonomy): Eukaryota > Euglenozoa > Kinetoplastea > Trypanosomatida > Trypanosomatidae > Phytomonas > Phytomonas serpens. The sequence continues at coordinate 18,220 of AIHY01000484.1, forward strand.
TGCAACGGTATCGGTGCTCTTGGGGGGTTTCGAGGACTTCTTAGCGGAGCGTATTGGCGCTGAGTGGCGGGATGCGCTCCCACTCATGCAAGGTCCACTTTACCAGGCCTCGCAGGACATCCAACGCATGATTGCTGAGCTTCCAAAGAGTGTATTGCCATGCAAGGTCACAGACTTTAGTTTTGTCGCAGCAAGTGAACGCGGTACGGAGGTGTTCCCAGTGCGGCCTCATTTGGCCCTCACATACACCAGCGACCACCAATACCAATCGTCAACGGGAGATGAGGGCGCTAGCAAGACTGATAGTCACGGTAAGAAATACATAGGCATAAGCACGGCTCCTTCCATTGATCCTATTTATGCGATCCTCAGCATTGACGACAAGGGTAAGATACCAGATACCCTTGAGGCTATTGAGATGATGCGGGGTGCCATTTGTGCACAGCTTGCTAAATTCTTTAACCAGCACTTTCGACGCGGAATTTCTTCCCCGTCTGATAAAAGTGCTCTCTCACCTGATTCTACTTCTTTGCTTGCTAAGGACAGTGCGAGTCCTCATCACTGTCCCACTTCGCATTTAACTCTCTTCGCTTTTGCTACAAAACAATCTGTGGATATTATTTACAGGGGGTATTTATTCCGTATTTTTATTTCCCACTACCGTGAGGTTTCCCTATTGCGAGCGCTACAGCGCGATGCCGAGGCTGACGTGCTTGAGCGAAAATTTTTTTGGACTCCCCAACATGCTAAGTACCTGTCGAGCATTGTGTACGGGCACCAAAGCTATGCCAAGGCCGCGCGCTTAGCCAAGCGCTGGCTGAGTGCGATGATGCTGTACGAGTTTGTCTTACCCGAGGCGGTGGAGCTTCTTGTAGCATACGCGTACCTATCTGAAAATGCTCACGCTGTACCAAAAACTGCTACTACAGGGTTTCTACGTTTTATCCAGCTTCTCGCTACGCACGACTGGTCGACACCGCTAGTTCTGCCTTTCACCGATGAGGGCAAAATGGCCGCTGCTGCCGCGGAGTTGGTGCGGAAGCTGGGCCCACAACAAGCCATGTACATTGCCACGCCCTACGCACCTACGACGAGCCCGTTCACACTCAACACACCCCGTCCAATGATTATGTCTCGACTGGTTCAGCTAGCAAAGGACGCTCTATCTTTGATGATGGGATGGTTGTTATGTGGTAGTGGTGGTGGCAGCAGCATCCAGGATATTGAAGCCAATGTGTTTCACTCCAGCATCTTAGCCTTTGACTTTAGTGTTCGACTTCATCCGCAGCTTATTTTGCACCCAGACCGGGCGCTGTGGCAACGTGGATGCGGGGCGTCCCCACAATCCGAGGTAGCTATCGAAGCCAAAGATCTACCAAAGCCTCCAGTGAAAAATGATGGGTTATCCGACGAGTCAAACAACACGGTTAGGCGTATTTGGATGTTAGACGAGCTAAAAGACAAGGAACAGATGCGTAAGTATGTACTGGCACTAGCAGAGCGCGATCCAGCGGCGCATGCCGTCCAAACCATGCGCGCGACACTTCGGGACCAGGCGATGGTGTTTTACGACGCTTTATCTCCCTTGTATGTGTATATTGTTGCTATCACGGAGAAACATGTCCTTAAACATAGCCAGACGATGCATGAAACGGTGATTGACGTATGCCGCGGGGCCGTTCTGCCGGTTCCATCCGCCGTCACGTTCAATCGCGCACCCACCACAAGGGGTTCTGCAGCTTCTGCGACATCTGGCGGGCCATCCAGGGCTTCCAGCTTGGAGATACGCAAGCGACCCAAGCACATCCAGGCACGAAAACAGCATTCCATGCCGGAGGATAAAGCGGAAGAAGAGAAAGTATTGAAGCGCCAAAGAAGTCCTTCCGATCGTCGTGATGCTCCTCGGGCAACTCGACGAACAGAACTCCCTCAGCGTACCACGTCTCACTTACAGCGACGCGAAAAATCTGCTAGGTTAGATGCACAAGACGAGGCTACGCATTCAATAAGTGAGCCTAACAACACCACCTTAACTTCACGAAGACAGACGAAGGGTGGGGTTTCATCCATTAAGTCGAAGGAGGTGCGAACTCAGGACGAGACTGACGTTCATAAGCAAAAGACCAAACAGCACAAGATTTGCAGCAAGGTGGAGAAGGAGGGTGGAACGAATAAGACGGCAGGAGGACGTCGTGAAACTAAGTAAAGTAAGGTAAGCCTCGAAACATTTTTTTCATGTGTTGTAAAAATCTCCATTTATGGTGGGCGAAATTACAGATACATGATGCGCTTTTATACGTGTAAGAAGGAATGTCAACAAAGAAGATTACGTAATTTTTCACTGTGCGTGCAATTTCCTTGTTCGATTTAAGAATAATAATAAAGGGGAATGGATAGGGGTGTGCCCTTTCTCTATAGGAATGAAGTGAGTTCAGTGATGAGTAAGTAAGGACTCGAATCCTTGCCCATTATTTTACTGAATATACTCACAAAAATGGAAGGGTGTAATAACTAATAAATGGTTAGGTTAACTGATAATTTTTAAATTCAGCTAAATCATTTTTAATGATACATATTAAAATATATAGTGAGCAATCAAGCAAACTACTGAAAATCAGTTTCATTTTCTTTTTTTTCCAGAGATCTTTCTATAGATACGCATGTAGCATATATTACAGTTGGAGCAAAATCGCATCATCAAATTCGAACCCGCACAGAGTAGTTTTGCTTCCTTTTCTTGTGCACACTTGAAGACGATGCAAAAGAGCTTTCAGCGCTTCCCGTATATTGCCCACATGTCGTCTATGGTCGCACCTTTTACGTCAAGGCGATCACGAATCACTTCTATGCGTTATGTTTATGATAATAAAAAGTCATTTTCTGAATTATTCATGTTCTCCTCCCGTATGTTTTACCGGTTTACCCAACTGCCGCAAAGGAGTCCTTTAGCTCTTCCTTGTGTAAGCGGCTTTACAAGGGAAATGAATGGCAAGACATCTGCATGTAGAAAATCACTGCTTGCCGAACTAGAACGCCCTACCCTATTTGATAATGAAGATAAGAGAGAAAAGAGATTGGTTTGCTCTGCGGATTTCAATGTTCAGAAAATTAGCAGCGGGGAAAAGCCTCGGAAATTGGCAAGGGCCCCGTCTAGTTGGAAGCAGCACAAGGATGTGGGAACGGGTCAAGAAGGCACGACAAGTTATCTAAAACCTTCGCAGAACATACGGAAATTTGAAAAACATCTCTCCTCGCACCACAACTCTGCAACATTTTTCGATGCCCTTCCTACACAATTTGTAGTTGAGGGCAAATCCCATAAAAAGGAATTCGAAAGTTTAAATGAACTCAAAGACCAGCAAAACGTATTACAAGAGACTTTTGGTTATGCCTTTAAAAATCATCGGATACGTCTACGAAAGGACCCCGATGTTTACCGCCGTGAATGTGCAGCCTACTCTCGTGATCATTTTCAAATGAAGCGTCGTCGGCCCACTGCTCAGGAAGTGAACCCTTACATTGAGGTCACGCTCGCCTCAGTCGAAGCCCTTCGTGCGTTGGCGCATCTTAACCCGAAGACTAGTTCCATGCATACTGTCGTGCAGCAGGGTTTACTTTTACAGCAGAACGTAATGAAAAATCAATTGATGATGACTGATCAGCGGATCCTGGTGCGCTGCTTACGATGTTTTCACGTGTACCCGGCTCGACCACGGACACTATGGGGCACGCAGCCATCTAGTGATGACGGTACGCACACTCAACACAGCTGGCACGCTTACCGGTTGGAGTTGGAAAAGGCTCAGAAGGCAAAACAGCTCAGACGATGCCCACGTCTCCGAAAGCAACTTTACAGCATAGGCCATCAACGGGCAGACTTTGAAGATAAACCAACATGCTGCCCTTTCTGTGGCAGTCCAAAGGCGCAGTGGGCTATGGAATATGTTCACAATCGGACCCATGCCCGGAAGGCATGAGAGAATTTATGGGGAACCCCACGAGTAACCTTATCACCACATAGTGTGCTAAAACGACAAAAAGGCAATATGTTTCTGTCAGTGGATAATGCAATTAAAAAGGCTTAAAAATATCCAGACACATGATATCACTCTTTCTATTTTCTGCTCTTTTTATATGTTCACTTTTTTCCTTTCTATAGGTGAAATTGTACGATTTTGTAAAGATTTATCTGTTGTTCTTTAGGTATCGTTATGAACAGTAAGCCTTCAATAAAGTCTAAATGTCATCATGACCTGCTTTTTTTTCTAGCAGGCTGTTCGGACCTCCATTTGTTCCTGCTCATTGTTGTATTGCGGGCACTCTTTATACTTTATATGATTTTCTGCCATCGAGTATTTGCATGTCTGTTTCCAAGGTGGTTATCTAGGCACAACCAATGCATTTCTTTAGAATACGACAGTTGTGGCCATCTCTATGATGATCAACGTCTTAAAGAAGTCCGACACTGGGATGGTGTGCATATGTATCATATTGCTTACCATGGCTACACGCATGAGACACTATTCGTTTTTTTTCCATTTCTTCCATTTGTGATTCGCTTCGTGCGCTGGTGTATTGTGCGGGTCTTCCCCCTATTATATCGATTGGCGCCAGTCTCATTCTATGTCTCTGGGCTTAACATCATCGCATCTGCCGGTGCTGGCATCATCTTACGACGTCTGACCATTCTTACGATGCTCGGGCCTGAAACCGAAAGAATCATCCAACTATGGCGAGGAAAGCATGCGGGGATAGAACGAGGACACTTAACGGCAGTCTATGAGGTACCTACTCAAAGACATCGTGGACACTTTGATCAGACTATAAGAACATCCGCACTATGCACAACAGAACCTGTTCCTACTTCCCTGTCGTACCATTGGGGATCAATAAGGGATATTTTGCCGGATAATCGATTTGGGGTGAATCTAATCTACGGCGCAGATGATGACGATTGTTGTGAGGCTGCAGGTATCTTTCTAAATTGTCCACACACCTGTGCGGCTGCCGCGTTTCGCCTGATGCAGGGGTACCACGGGACTGTTCTAGACAAAATGCCCCCTTTACTTCTCACGACCTCGATACAAGACAACGAAGAGCCTTCAAGATTTCGCGAATACCCTAATGTCTTGTCCATGTTGGATACGAAGGATACAAAACAGAGTAAACATACTCATTCGCCTTCGCTTACTTCCAAAACGGCAAGAGAAATAGTTTTACGTTGGCGTACTGTGGGGGGAGCTGTTTTAGTTTGGCTGCTCACACCCGCTGTAGTATTCACAGTCGCAAATTACACAGAGAGTTTTTTTTCTCTCTTTACAATGATGGGAATATACTCCTTAGCCTACTATCGTCCTTTGCTGAATACAGCAGATACAAGATTCGATGATACAGAAGGTGACATAATTTCCAGATGCCCTTACCCATCGCCTAAGGCCCAAGATAACACTACTAGTCATGGGGAAAGTGATTATCAGGATGCGCGTTCAATTCACTGGAAGCCAAAGGTCACGTCGTGGAATGAAGTGGTCGCAGTTACATGCTTCCTTGTTTCGAGCTGCATACGGTCAAATGGGTTCGTGTGCGTCGGGTTTCTGCTGTATCCAACTGTGCTCCAGGTTTTCTTTACACAGACCTATCGTGAACGATGGGAAGTACTTCACGGAACCTGTTGGGCTTCCTATGTTCGCCACGTAGCTGCAAAAAAGTCATCAAAGATGGAGTCTAAATTAGAGAGTTGTGAAGGGGACATTTCTGCACACAGGAATATTTCAAAACAAATTAATAAGGAAGTGCATGTTGTTTGTACACTTTACACCCCAACTCGCTTTCCCCATCCGCTCCGACTCGTTATTCTTCTTTGTGCATGCACCCTCATTTTGACCCCTTACTTATCAATGGGGTACTTGGGTTGGAAACGGTATGTTCCTTTATGGTCTGAAGAGGAGAAACATATTGTTAGCAACCATTTTTGGAAGTTCTATAATGTTCTACAAAAAAAATACTGGAATGTAGGTTTTTTAAGAGCTTATACGGTCACAAACTCTCCAAATGTCCTCATTGCGTTGCCGATTGGGTTTATTGTTGGCTACGCTTCCTACCATTATACCATACGACCGGCATTGCTTTGCAGGGTTTTCCACTCTTCTCTTGCAGATTCCATGCGGCAAAGGAAATACTCAATTATTAAATTAGTAGAATACATTTGGCTAGTTTTGCAATCCCTGGTGCAGTCCTCAAACGTTGTTTACCTCAGTGTTCTCTGCTTGATTGCCTTCACAATGATGCATGTGCAAGTTGTAAATCGCTTTGTTATGTCTAGCCCAGCATTATATTGGCTCATTGGAGCGCAAATTGCGACAAAACCAACCTCGAAATTAACACGGATCATTCTGTTCTACGTATTAGTGTGGGGATTGACAGGTGGTCTTCTGTTTTCCAACTTCATGCCATGGACGTAAGTAAAGGGATAGATAGAAAGGATTCATGAAAACAACAAATAATGATAAAATCAAATACCAATAGGCTACAAATCGCATTCATTTTTTTATAAATACTTTTTGGAATTTTAATCGGTAAAAATATGCACGTGTGCTAACAATGGGTCAAAATTCTATAAGAGCTAAGAACAAAATACGTGCACGTGTGATAAAACATATTCTGATTAGTATATCCTTCGATATCGTTTGATGGAAATGATCACAATGATATGAAGCTCAGAGCTGTCACACACTATCATTCCTCTAAATCTTATATCAATAAGTCAACCCCAAGC
>AIHY01000485.1:0-10841 GCA_000331125.1 Phytomonas serpens 9T
GCGGGGGGCGCAGACGCGTCCTCTCGTCGTCCCCGTCGCCGCGGGGGGATCGGCCGCGGGGGCGGAAACTGCGATCCGTCGAGGACCCCCCCGAGCGCGGCGCCCGGGGACTCGAGTCGGGCGTCGACGACGGGAGGGACCCCGCCAGCGTGGCGCTCGTCCGGGTGCTGGCGGGGATAAGCCGCATTAGCCCGCCGGGATAGGGGGGATGCGCGGGGTTGCCCGTACCGGAACGGTGCGAGAAGACGGAGGCGTCCGCCGTGGTGGAGTCGCGCCGCCGCGTGAGGTGGCCCGGAACGGAGGGCGGCCCGGAAGGCGTGGCCTGGGGGGAATTTAGTTGTCGGTTGGATGCGGCGAGGGTCTGCAACGGCGCCGGTTCCTCCGCGGCGCGGAGTGTCCCCATCACAAGCTCCTTGAAGCCCTCCGAAAAGGGTGTGCGCGCTGTCAAAAAGAACTCAACAGACGCCACGTGCTTGTTATCGGGACGGAGCAATTTGATGTGACCCTTCAAGGATGGTCTTGTCGAGTGTAAACTTTCCTCTTGCGTTACCAGCTCTAATAGACCCACGCTGCCCTCTGCCACCGTCTCAAACAGCCGCTCAACCATTTTCAACCCATCATTGTCGCTACGCGCAATGGAGCTACGAGGGTCACTCATTTCACGCCCTTTCCTGTCCCAATCGCGTTGCTCTTCGGCAATGTGGGTATCCAACATTGATAACACCTCATCATCGCTGCGGATGCGATGCAACTGAACCAGAAGCTGGCGAGTCTGCAAGTAGTAAAGCAGGAGGGCATCCATTGCAATTCGGAAAGATATCGTGGTGTCGAAGAAACCATTGAAGCCACGTACGGCGGGGGTAGTGACAGTCTCGTGTAGCAGAAAATCAACCGAACAAAAAACCTGCGAGAAGTCATCCGGTACAGGGACCCCCTCTGGTACTACTGCCGCCACCAGCTGGCCGAGGAACAGTTCTAACACGGTCTCCGAAGCGGGAATGCTCTCCATCGTTGTACTCGGGCTAACGTGGTAGCCACGCAACGAACGGACCTGAGATTCAAGGAACTGCACACGATCTAGCTGCCGTGTTAGCAAGGCCCTGCCTGCCGCCTCCCGCGACTCCATCTCCTTCTTTGCGTCAACCATGTGTTGCTTCTCTTTGTCGTGGCGACCCGTAATCGACTCGATACGCGCTAAGTGCATTTCGTTCGACAGGCGTAGCTGCTCAACTTCAGCAACTAGTAGGGCATTGGCTTCATGGAGCTCGTGAATACGGTCCGAAGTCGTCGTCGGGTCAATAGGCAGCTCCTTCTCCAGCCAAGATGTGGCTTGATCATGTGGCTGCGACGCAGCCGCGGTCGAAAAAGGGGGAAATGGCTTCGCCATCCCCGCCTCGCCATCTGGTTTCACCAAAGTGGAGCGCACACGCGTTTTGAATGTGTCGAGGACTTCCTCCGCGGATAGGCCATCCGCGTCTGCGCCGTGGTGAGGCCACACGATGGCAAGCTTGGCGTGGCATAGCTTGAGCTCCTCGTTGGCTTGTCGTAATTTCACACTTAACATGTCGCGTTGTGCCTTGGCCTCCTCACACTCCGCGCGGCACCGCTGGTGATTTTGAGTGCGTTCCACAACATCCTTGTAGAGCAGCTGTGAGAGGCATTCCCAATGCTGGGCAACCCGGCGCGAGTCCGCCAAATCCGCCTGCACTTCCTGGCGCGCAATACGGAGGGCTTCCTCGGTAGAATTTGCATACTCCGACAAGAGTATTGCATGTTCGCGCTCGATATTCGTGCGTTCCTCTTTCAGCTTTTGAAGCTGAGCCTCTAGATTCCCTTTTTGATCCTTGTTGAGTTGTGCTAGCTCTAACTCCCTAACAGCAACTAGGAGCCGCTTGCGCTCTCCAACAAGCTGCTGATTAAGCCCCCTCAATTCTAACAACAGGTTTTCATTTGTGCTGCGCTGTGAAGACAGCGCTGACTCCGCAAGTGCCAACTTTGACTGCAGACTCATGACCTGCTGGTCCTTCACCTTCGAATCGGAAAGCAGCGAGCGAACGTCCTTGCTGAGGTGATCATTAGTATCTGCACCTACAATCAACCGGCTACGCAGGTCCGCGATCTGGTTCTCAAGAGAAAACCTAAGCTTCTGCTCCTCCTCGATATGATTCTGCAGAGTACGTTGAAGGCTCGTGACGCTCTGCTGTGATGTCGACAGTTTCTGTGAAGCCAAATCACGCTCACGAACAAGTTGATGTATTTGTTGTGCAAGATCTTCGATTCGGGCTTGGAAGTTTGTGCATAGCGAGCGGGAATTGGATAATTCACGTTGAAGCACCTGAATCATCGTGGAGGATTCATTGAGCTTACTCTGAAGCTCCTCGTTGGAATGGTAAAGAGCACTCGCAATAACGTAGTTATTGGCGTTGCTCTCAGAACCCCAAATCATCGCGGGATCAGGTAACTTAGCGGCGGGACCTAAAATAGGATCCAAATCGGCTATGAAAGCTGTGCTGGTCGGCTTTCGTGTATTGGTGGAGGGCACCAGCACGTCTTCCTCCTCAATATGTGCTTCAGTTCTTCCATTTTGCGTGTCCTCTGCCTTTGAGGGGTGCTTCAAGGTAGAAATGGTGGGTGCCCTCAAATTTTGTGAACCTAAAGAATTCAGCGTTTTCCTGGTGTTACTAGTAAATGATGCCTTGGACTTGCGCTGAGCTACTTTGAGAAGCTTAAGCTCCTCTTCCTTTGCGTTTAACAACTTTCGGAGTTGCTGGTAGCGCACATCTAAATCAAAATACGAATCCTTCCAGTCTGCGCCCGGAGGTTGAGCCGCACGCGGTACAGCAGAGGCTACCCCTGGCATATGGGCCACCAGGAAAATACTACAAGATCAAGCAGAAGACTATTAACACCACTGAAACGTCTATAAAGAGCACAATTTACCACTTGTATTTTGACTTTACATTATTAAAAGGGAGAAGATGGAATCGAATTTTAATTAGTGAATAAAAAAATTCAACGCACTTCACATTATATCCTAACTATATATATATATTTATGCATATATACTCTTTCGTTCCCCACAAAATTATCAGCAAGAAATCTGTAGAACACCGTACAATCAGCCTGTAAAGAGAATACATATGTAAATAAATTCGAGCTGGAATCAGTCAGAGCATTTAAAAATAGGCCATCCTATGTGTGGGAATAAATGCCACCTATGTCTTGCGAGTTTGCCCTTTCCTTCCTTTATTATACCCATTTTAAAGGCTACGATTAAAGCGTTCACGTAGGCCCTCGGAGACTTTTGCCCTGTCATGCCCGTTTCTCAGAAGCTGGGCTAAGCGCTTTGGGGCAGGAATAGGCTTGACCGAGCCCCTCCCCTCACTTGCTACGGTAGCCGTCCCCTTGGCCTTTGACTGGGCCTTCCTCAACAAGTTGTCCCATTTGCGATACTTTTTATACTCAAGTCGGCGGCAGTATTCCTTCTCAACGGACTCGAGGCGCTCGGCCTGCTTTAGCTCTGCAGAATTCACGACATCTCTGAGCTGATCAGGTAGCAAGTGCCGATCAACCGACCACTTCTTCTCAGCCAATCGAGACGGCAGCAACCGGAATTTAGAGTTACTCAACTCTTGATAACGGCCCATCACAGGGTCGCCGAAGTGGCCGGTAGACAAGTTATACTCCTCCCCCTCGGCAAAGAGCGCCCATGGTGGGAGCTCGTCGCCGCTCTCTACGACCGCCGCCCCTACCTCACCACGCTTGGTATTTGTGGAGCTGCCGACAGTCCCATCGGCGCCTCGCTCAGAACATGGGCGGTGCAACCCAGTCGGCTCTGAGTTTGTCCCTTGTGGGAAACTAGTGGCTTTGTCAATGGGAAGCCCCATAATGTCGTCAATGGCGTCTGGCTCTTGAAGTCCGAGAACACAACGGGGGTTCTCTTCCTCTGGAGGGTCTACGGGGGTGAAGTCACGCGCAGAGGACGCCAAGCTTGTCATCGTTAAGATATGCTCTTCCCGCCGTAAATGATCCTCATCTTTTCGCTCTTTTCGTATGCTGTCACGTCGGATGCGCTTTATATGTAAGTTTATCTCCTTATCATCTACCACTTGCAGATTGTTGGTGCGCTGCGAAATAATGCGGAATGCCTCGAAATTCTCTAGTGTCTGTCGCATACCATCTGATTCCTGTTGGCTTCTGAGGCGCGCAGGTGGAGTTGGTAGCGGGGACAATGTGGAAGGACGACTTCCAACTAAAGTATCGGCATCACCAGGGGTACCTCGCCTCTCTGCAAGCATCGCAGGAAGCAACATTCTAGCGTGCCATTCAACAGCTCGGATAAGAGAGAGAGGCACCCGTCGACGCCAACGGAGTTGAAATTGATAAGCATACCGCCGCAGGAGACTTTCAGGAACCTCATCAAGCTCTTGGCTTTGTGACTTTCGCCACAAAAGCATCAACTCGGACTCCAACAAGCGGATGCGCTCCAGGCGCTCGCTGCTGCTAGAGCTCAGAGAACCCATAGTATCCTCGCGATATTTGGTCTTTAAAGGTTTGCGAATGAGTCCCCACGGTGTTAAGAGAATTTCAGGAGCGGCAGAGTCTTGTTCTTCTCCCCGTAAAGTGCGATCCGCCTCAAAGTAGCCTTCATGTTGTCCGGTATGCTGACTGGTGTTGAGTTTGTCCTCCATAGTGCCCTTCAATTCACAAAGATCAGCCGCAAGGAGCTTCTCCACCGATCGAAAGTAATGAACGCGACGCCTCAGCATGGTAGAAATGGCGTTCTCGCTTACATTCTCCAAAATGCGATCCACTAACTGCTGCTTGCTTCCATGTCGCAGCTGCCGCTGTGCAGCAAGGTAGATGCGAAGTTCCTCCTCATCTAACTTGAGCAAGGCCACTCGAAGATTTTCAGCCTGAAGCCCTTTAGCCAAGTCATGTGGTTGATTACGAATTTTTTCCGCTAGATCCGCGGTGGCCCAGGCATCGGTCGGATTGCGTATGTGCATCGTTGATACCACACTTGCAGTCGAAGAGGATGAAGTGGGTGCTGATGAAGTAGTGGAGGCGTTAAGTTCCGTGGTTGGGGACATCGTCGATTCGACACTGCCCAACGGTGGAGGCACAGATGGAGGGAGCTTCCCTTGCATGTACTCCTCGAACTTTGCAATACATTTGCGATCCTCCTCACGCTGCCGTGCAGATTCCACCTCCGACAAGTATTCCGGAAACGTCTCCATAGATTGCTCGATTTTAGCTTGAATTTCGTCACGAAGATGTGCCCGATGTTTTGCTGTTGCATCTCGCAGCGCCACATAGGTCTCCGGCAGCGGATGAACGTTGGACTCTATCATACGTGAAAACAACTTATATGCCTGCCATTCAAGCCCAGCACGACCCATAATATTGATTAGGGACGTATACATCAACGCATCTGGCTCAATCCCACGGCGAATCATAATATTTAATTGTAGCAAGGCATCCCGCGCAACTTCGTAGGACTCTTCGCTAGTCAACTCCGGCTGCGCGACATGAGGAAAGGGACGCTCATGAACAAAGCGAATAAGATGGTAGCATGGGAAAGGCCGGTACACAGCACACACTGGTGATACTAAGCGCACAAAGTATCGCATTCGACTTGAAGCAGCTTTGACCATAAACCAAAAAAATGTGAAAAAGATATAGAGAAAGGGAATAATAAGCCTTGACAATTAGGGAAGAGGAATACCTCAAGCACCAGGCTACAGAAACTTGTAAGTATATGTAATTATTAATAAAAAATCTAGCATGCTTCATTTATATATATATATATATATATATATATATATATATGCTTTATGGCATAGCTTTATTATTCTAGCATAATAAGTACTGCAGCTATCACGAAACCTCCTCCCAAGGTGGGAATATCATCTTACAACAGTTACTTTTAATTTGCATTCTATGTAATAGATGGAATGGCAAATTATGTCTCTGTAAAGATTTCGTTTCTCTCTATGATGTCAGCAAACCATTTGACAGGATTCGAATACATCTGTAGTTTATGCAATACTTTACCTTATCAATTCAAGACTAGGTATTACATAAGGGAAAACCTCCTCTATATTGAAAAAAGATATATATCGTCTCCAGTCGACGAATAAAGGTAAGTGGAAAATTCAAACGTGGCATAATTGTCCATCAGTGACGAGCATATGAAAATACTCCACAGAACGAAAATGATTACTGGTTACTGCCATTGATCGTGGAATTCATATCAGACTCTGAAAAGTAGAGGAAGATATGTTTGTGTTGTTTGAACAACAAGTATGGTCATAGTGATAACAAAATGTGCTATGCCCATTGCTGAAGTGCGCTATTAACGTTTGTGTCAAAGTTTGATCGACTTCAGAGCAAACCTTTCAATGGATGGTTTAAATACGATAGTCGCTCTTTTTCGCTCAGTGCTTCCCATCGCTTGCAAAGGAAATCCATGCGCTCACGTAGGCCCATACTGCGCACTGATGGATGTGTTTTTAGTATCTGATAAGCAAACGATGCAACGGGAACCTCACCGCTAAGATCGCGTACCTGCATCCGTTCTGCCATATTCAGGACTTTCTTCTCAAGTTCTTCGGACATGTATGATGGACGCAATGAATCAGGGGGATCATCGCTATTCATGTCCTTGTCCTCATTCTCATGAGTACCGGCCTCCTTTTCTGGTACAGTTTTGAGTTTTCGTTTGGACGTTTCCTCAGACTTTGCAGAACGAGAGGACGTGGTGGTGCCTTTATTAGATGAACTATGTTTTCTAACACTAGTACTGCTGGAGCTAGGTATATTGGGCTTCGTTTTTAGTTTTTCACGAGCGCGAGGGCTTTTCACCTTGGTTAAAGTTTTACCCGGGCTCTCCTGGCGACCTGATGACTTACGTGGTTTAGAAGCAGCCAAAGTTGCTGAGAGAGACATAGAGGCACATTTAGAACTCGATGCTGCCCCAGTCACCACCGCACCACTTTCAGTAATTTTGTTTTTCAGAAGCGAACAAAAAAGTCTGAACATTTTTATGCATAGTAAAAGTAATAATAATGCTAAAGAAGATAAGCCTCCAAAAGTCAATCGATGTGCGGGAAAGAAACCCAGCTTCGTTAACCTCAAGAAAAAAAACTCTTAGCGAACAAATGGTCTCGATAGAATTGCTATTTTATAAAACATCTCTTCATGAAGTGTAGCACTGAATAAACGCCCAAAAGAGTCCAACATCTGTTAACTTAAGGAAATATTTTACCCTTTGAAAAAAAGATATATTCAACATATATGTGTTCTTGTAACTTCCCTGCGAAGGATGAAGCAATACATATTTGCTGACCCTTTCCTCGTCTTCTATTCTCTCCTAATCCATGCACAGGCTTTGCAAACGAAGTCAATAGAAAGGCGACCCTATTACAATTTGGCCCTTAAGAACAGCACCTCTAAACAGACGGAACGATGTCGGGAAGCTAATCGACCTATATGTTAAGGCAACCCTCTAGTCTGATGAGGATATTCATATAAGAAGTTTACCCTTTTGAGTATCTAGAAGATCCACCAATTTCTCTCCGCAACTGAAGTATGTGGAACTACTTATGTGCTATCTCTTCAGGACTCGAAATCAAGGACATTAACCATCAAATCGAAACTCCCCACTCAGTAACCTCTGCTGTTGCAGCTGTATATTTCCAATCATAGAATATCATCGGAATTTATTCCCATCATAAAGGCCTCAAAGCCTTCTAAATATAGAGCAGCAGCTTTTTAGATGGTTAAAATAGATTACAGGAGCATTTTTCATGTGAAAAAAAATGTTTTGGTTCACCTTCTGTGGCTTAGAAAAGTTTCTGCAAGTAAAGAACACACACTGAAGGAGGCTACACTATCCCAGGTCGATGTAATGTATTCCGCTTGTCAATTGTAGTTCTCGTTAGAACCATGACTCTTTTGCATGCTGATGCTTTCCTGATGCAGGTCCTGTGCTTAGTACTGATCGAAATAATTATTTTTAAAAAAATGACAAAGCAAAGACAAAATTGTTTCCAAAGGAAATAATGAATATTAAGAGCAAAAAATGAAAGAACACACGACTTCAGGATTAATGCAGTGATGCCTTAATTGAAATAATAATAATAATAATAGTAATAATACTGTTTTTTATACCCATTGTGCTTACTCCATCAGTTCAACTATTATTACTTGTATTTAATTCATTCCCTTTAGCTTATTGGATGCCGATAATACTTCCTGAATTGCTTCTATATTCTTCATTTTTTCATCCACTATACTCCCCTTTTACCAACGCTGGTGCATTTGCCGGGCACTCAATTTAATAACTCGTTAAAAAAATTAGAATGCAATCACAGCCATCCTTTATATCTACCCAGTTGCCTTTCTGCTTTTATTTTTTCATGCAATTTATCATCTTTACTTCCTTTAAATGCTATCCAGGGTATAGGCTCATTACCACGTAGAATATGATCTGGATTAGTGCTGATGGCAACATTCAAGAAAAGTAAAAGATCGCATACTTACTCGGCCGCCACTGCAGCAGCCGATTCTGGGTCATCATCGGGTTGCTCCTTCGCCGCAGGGGCTTCTGAGCCACGTTCTTGACGAAGTTTGGTCCCCGACACGACATCGTCCACGCGCAAAATCATCGCTGCTGCCTCAATCGAAGTTTTCAGAGCCTGTACTTTAACCGCCGCTGGCTCAATCACTTTAATAGTTCGTACATCCACAATCTTCCCGGTAACACCGTCGACCCCCCAGTACCAAGCATCTGGGTTCACATGCCGCGCACGAAGGTCTGTAACCGTGCGAATAACATTCGCCCCGCAGTTGCTGGCCAAAATACGCGGCACCACCTCGAGAGCCATCGCCACCGCCTGGTATGCTGCCTGCTCAACTCCACCAATCGTCTTGGACTTCGCCATCATCTGCGCGGAGACTTGCATCTCGCAGGAAGCAGCCCCGTATACAATACGCGGCTCAAGGATGATGTTTCGCGCTACACACATGCCATCGTGTATATTTCTCTCGATTTCGTTGAGAGTGTCCTTGCTCGCTCCACGAAGTACGATGCTGCACGCCGTACCGGTGGGGCAACCCGTGATGAAGGTGAAGTATTCATCACCAATCTTTTTAATCTCAAACAGACCCGCCTTACCGATGTGCTCATTCGTTAACTCTTCTACACGGCTAACAATGGTGGCGCCAGTGGCCCTGGCAACACGATTGTTATCTGTCTTGCGCAGACGACGAATACAAGTAATCCCTGCCTTATACAAGAAATGCGCTGCCAAGTCGGAGGCTCCCTTCTCTGTGATCACCACATCAGGTTTGAAAGAAATAATCACATTGCAGATCGTGCGTACGTAGTCCTCCTCTTGCTTGAGCAGGGCCTCCCAATCGGTGTCCTTAGTGATCTCCACATTAATCGTTGTCTCCGGCTTTTTGTATTCCAGCGGGCAGTCCAAAAGAATCAACCGAGGGTTTTCAATCCGGCGCCTCATTTTCGAGTGGATGTGGTCTTTATTGAACATGACACCATCCAAAACTTCACTATCCTGCACAGATCCACCTGGAATCTTTTCAATCTTTGCATAACGTTTTATATCGATATCCTTTACGCCGGTGATCTTGTCCTCGCGTACCACTCGAAGTGTTGCCTCAACTGCCAGACGACACATTAAAACCTCCTCACGCGAATTAAATTTAGTACCCAAACAGGCGCATACAACCTCTTCCAGCTTCTTCTTATCCGTTGGATCAATAGTAGTAGCAATCTTCTCGACAGCTGCCAAGGCGTCAGTTAGAGCCAGCGTGAAACCCTTAACAATTTTAAGTGGATGGATATTGCGTTCCAACAGGGGCTGTGCCAGGCTGAGGATTTCCCCTGTGAGAATAATGACTGTGGTAGTGCCATCGCCGACCTCCTCGTCTTGAGCACGAGCCAATTCAAGCATGTGCTTCGCTGCTGGGTGTACTACGTCTATCTCGCGCAAAATACAATTACCATCGTTGGTAAGCACAGTACCACCCATAGGATCTAGAATCATCTTGAGCATTGCACAGGGACCGAGTGTACTGCTGATAAGACTAGCAACAGTTTTGGCTGCCTCGATATTATTCATCTGGGCTTTTCGACCAGACTCGCGCTCAACCTTTTGGTTGATCACGATAACAGGCTGCTGCTGCTGGTTCATCATCTTTCTGGCTTAAGAATATTATAATTTTTCTTGACTTTAACTACCCAAACCCTTTGTTGTTGGTACTACTTGAGAAATGAATGAATAAAGATAAAAACGTAAATATTTATGCACACACCTAATTGATAATTTTTGTCAAAACCTTTTGAGCAACGAACGATGCTGTGTTTTAATCTACCTCCACCCATTCCTCCACCTTCTTGCAATCAGCAAACCACAAAAGACACAATTCATCATATGCATTCATGAGGGCACACGCCTCTATCTTTGTTGAACTCTTATCAAAAATGTTGAGCCTTAGATTAGCAATTGCGGCGCTTCAAGTTTACCTTGTTGAAACAATAGCCTTCCTTTCATGCATTTCATACCAATAAGCATAGAAAACTCAACATGTGTAACGAAATGAATGAAGCACGACTTCATCGTTCTTTGGTGACACTTGGTGTAGTCAAGGATACACTATTCGGTGATGCGCCACACATCTGTAGCAATTGCACGGAAACTACATTGCGAGAAATATGAGAGATATGAATATAGAAAAATGAATTATTGAAGCATCATAGCTGTATCTTCATTTAGTATTGATGGATTAATTTGTATGTTATGAAGGAGGGGGGG
>AIHY01000487.1:0-10006 GCA_000331125.1 Phytomonas serpens 9T
TCTCTCAATRTATATATATATATATATATATATATATATATATCTGTAAAATTGTGGTATCCACTGATTTTTATGTTGCTAATGAATTTCACTAAGACATCTTCGCGAATATGCTCCTTCACATGGGTCTCTAAGTATGTCGAAAGTTGACGTTTAAATTCTCACTAGAAAGAGGAAACATTTTTTTAAAAATTGAAGTATTTTTTTCTACCGCAGCAAATCTACCAGTCACTACCGTTAATAAGATGTCTTCCGTGGAGCTTATCAGCAACCCTACCCCAAATGTCTCAACCTACGAGTGGCGCCCGGTCGGCGTTTCTCAACTCATGCGGGAGAACAAGCTTACTTCGCCACCATTTTGGATGCCCAATGCAGAAACAAAAAAACATCAGTTCCGATTGATCATGCTTCGAGGCTTAGTAGAAGCCAAGGAAGCTAAAGATGATCCCTACGGCGTGATAGTAGAGCTGTTACAGCCACCACCACCCGACACTGAAGTTGACAAAACGGATCCAGCTAAAGTACCGCCGAGTGCTTACCCTGGGGGGTGCTTCATCTCGGTCCGCGTGGTAAGCCATGCTAATGACATGAAGGATATTACAGCTACTGCAACTACTATTTTTAGTGAGGAAAACTTGCAAGTATCTTTTCCGGAGTTAATTTCCTATGAGGAGGCTCAGCACCCGGCCTATCTCATCGGCGAGCCTCAAGCGTTCATAGTGCATATTACTATCCAATTTGGCATCAACGTAGTTGCACAACACGTGGTGAACACCGTGTCATCGCTGTGGACATCATTCCTCACTTCGGTTGACCATTTTGTAGGTAAAACCACTGAAGCGCTCCAGGAAGGACGGAGAGAGCTCGAGGAGTTGGTTCAGCACTCTACCGAGGAAGAGGCAATGCCTCAGGGGAAGGCATTAGACCCGCCACCGCCGTGGGACGTGCCACCACCTAAATGGGCGGCACGGGCGGAGGCATGGCGCCACCTTGTGTCTGAACAGATTGTAGAGGACGACGGCGTTTACTTGTACGGCCCTGAGCGGACTATTACAGAGGATCAGAGAAATATCCTGTTAGAGGTTGGCCTCAATTATCACGCGTTGCTGGAAAAGTATAATGAGTTCGATTATACTAGAGATATTTCAGTTAAGTTGCTTGAGAGCCGTGGAATACGACAAAATCGGTATCTCTTGGTGCCGGCGAAGATAAAGGAAGAGATCTTTTGGGCGAACTACTTCTGGAAGGTCGCGTGCTTGGGTGTGTGTGAGAGCGAGACCCAAGTGAGGGCTCTACTGACGGTACTGAATGCACCTCCATTGCCCAAATCAGGTTATAAAGAGCTGGTTGCACCCACTGCGGCCAATGAAGTGGCTGCGCAGTTGAAGGACGCCCAGGAGGCTTCTGACATCCTTGTCGAATATTTAAGTGACACGAAGAGTACCGACGGAGGGTTTCTGATGGAAGCTGCCGCTGTAACATGTGAGGGCCACCTCAGACTGCTGGAGCTCCTTCAAGGCCAAGAGATGGAGGAGGAGACTGCACTCCTACTGGACTCAACGTTGCAGCGGCTCCGTGAGCGCATCGACAAATACCACGCGATTGTATCCAAACGCCTCAACGATGCTGATGAAATTTGCACGTCTACCACAAAGGAGTCGGCAATATCGAAGGCGGAGGCCACTGCTTCACAAGTGGATGACGTGTCTCCCCTACAACCAGAGCCAGAAGGCGAACTCAGTGGGGAAGAGGTTTTGCCGACACAGCCACCCCCGTGCACCTCTAAAACTGAGCAGAAGAAAGAGGATGTTGGTACAGATGCTTTAACCGAGTCACAAAAGGGGTCTCTTGAATTTTCAAAACACTCTGTCTCAGTCGATTTCCCTAAAATGCCATGGGAGGAATAAGGGAAGGCGATTATTTTCTTTTTGTTTTACTAATTTCTTGAGGTAGTGCTTGTCATGATGTTGCTTACACAGGGCAACTCCTTTCCACAGCAACGATGATATGCCCTAGTCTGCATGACTGCGAAGTACAGTGGAGCCTATTGAGGGGTGATGTATAAGGGAGTGAGTACAATCCCAGAACCCCTGGACGAGGCTCTACTCATGGGCCTACATGACATGAACATTCTTCTTCACTCCCCCCAAAAGCTGTTGAAATAAAAGGTCAGCTGCAGTTTACTTTATCAACAAATAGCAGCTATAGGCTCTGGTAACGCAGTAAATCGCCTGATTTTGCCAAGGAACAGGGAAGCCTGTTTCGTGATCTGTATATGCAATGAACGATAGTTTTTTCTTTTTTGAATGTTACCATCAATGTAATAGGAAAGACAAGCGCTCATATTTTTTTTCGCTGCAACAGCTCTTAAGTAAGATGTATAGCTTATTTTCCCAATTTTACCATTCTTTTATGCTTCATCTCACTCTTCTGTTCAACTTTAAAGGGTTTTGAGGTGAACTAGCTCAAGAAAGGTAAGGGTTAGAACAATTACGAAGAACATGAGAAGACTCTTTTCCTCAAGTAGCCTTTTAATAGAGACTCATTTGGTAGCACGTGGTATTGGTACCAATGGCCGGATCACCAACGAGGACCGACGATGGTGGCTTATTCACCTTGAGTGTGCCCCGGATATTACACCTGGGACATTTGTGTCGTGGTTGGACTGCTGTGGCACACACACCACCAAAAAACTTATTGAACGCAACATCTGGACTATTGAACAGGTAGCTGGGCTTGATTCCGATGAGGTCGATGAGCTAAAGTACAAAGAAGGATGCCTTAAGATTGATATTACATGGGAGCATGCGCGTACCATAATTACGCCGCTGCGCCAGCGAGCACAAGGTAGTGGGGTTGAGTCAGAACTTCAAAGCCGAATCCTCGAATTGCGCAAAAAGCGAGAGTTGGAGCGAAAACGCGAGGAGATTCTGCAAGAGCGATCTATCATCAGTGACAAGCGGGGCGAGATGCTGCAAAAGTTACGTGAGACCATAGCATCTAAAAAGGCAGAGCTACGGAAAAAGATGGAGGAGCAACATGCAGCTGCACAGGCTGCCATTACTGGTCATAGTGACTCAACGGTAGGCGAGGACACTATCAAGGAAGATACGGTGGAAGCTGTGGTGGATCGGATGAGTACTGCCGTTGGCAAAGACCGTCATGATCGATGATAAAAAAGCTTAATACATATTCACTAAGTAATCCTTAGTGTGAGGAAGGTGCGCCTTGTAAGTTACCTTTGTCTATGAATAGGTTGAGCCCAGGAATCATTATCAATGGGTTAGTCAGGATAAAGTGCTGGTGATAATTGTATTACAACCCTCAACATTTGCCATTTCTGTTCATGTTACATATTCTGTATTAGGGGGTTGGACTTTCCTAAAAGGAATCCCTACATTTTTGTTTTTATCAAGTCGCCCTCGTAGCAAGTTTCAGTGAAATGCGTGATATGCTATAAATAGTAGCACCCCAAGATCAGGATAGATTCTATGTACCTGATCTGTCCTGCTACCACACTCTACTTTGCGCAAAGGGATCCGAGTTTTGCTTATTTGTCACCTTCTAGGATACCTATGGGAAGCCTCAGAATCCCTTGCATGCTTGAAGACTCGAGCGTTATTGAAGGCTTCAGATTTTCCATCCCACGAACTTTTTTCGTAAGTTAATAATGTGGAGGATAGACTGTGCAGGAGCACCTGTGACATATGGAAAGCATCCCAAAAGGATTTGCGATCAACGATGTTCATTTCAACATCAACCTCTTTAGCATTGTTACCTGGATGTGGAGGTGACCTTTTTACCAACTTTGCGGTTGTTTTGCATCCTAATGGTTCTACAAATGGAGAAAGACGGACTCTGAACCTTGGGACGCAAATGCCATTGCTTAAAGTGTCATCACCTGCTTGCATTTAGGGCATAAAGTAGTCTCACGCAATCCTCTTTCAGTAGAGTGAGGATGAGATTTGCTATAATATCCCTCCCTGTAGGACATGAGGTGGAGTCGTCCGCTTTCGCAAAACGGAAGCATGGGAGGGTAGTCAAAATAGGATAGTGTCCCCCTGGAGAGGGGTGCTTTTATAGGTAACCTTCGGTGTTTTAGCTTCTTCATCACTCATTGCTATGATTACAATAAACTGTTATTTTTAAGAGCTTGGAGCATTGATAACGGAACCTATGCCGTTTAATTGAGGGATCCAACTTCCGAGAACAACGCTCAGAGAAAGCAGCAGTCCGAACTCTATCGCTTTTACCATCTCGGTGTGTGCATAACAGCGTTAAGAGGATCTGCTTTACCAATCTCTAGTATGACTTTCAGCATCCGTGTTAGGGTGTGCAAAAAGGTTAGCGCCGGAAATGTGTTGTTCATGAGGGTGACGATAAAAATCTGTTACACTACTAGTGGCATCATTGCGGATATCGTAAAAAGCATTGGAGTCTTGCTTGATGTCAAGGTTGGCAATAGTGATGCTTTCTATGAGCTTGAATGAGGTAGTGCACAGCTCCAATGTGACTGATGGGGAGTTGAGGTCGCTTTAAAATAAATCAAGGGCTAACTGGATGAGTAGCAGGAGAAGGGGTGAGAAAGAGAATAGTATTTTTAAAATCAAGGGTCGTAAGTGTTTAACTCCCCTTTGCCGCCCCCCAAACTGACAGCTGCTTATTACTATCTTTTATTTTCTTTTCATACTTTTATTTCTCATTGTCAAATGCCAAACGATCCTATAGTAAAATGGAAAACAGGAAACGACCTCGCAAGACTACACCAAGAGAGGCTGATTCGGATGGACTCAATGAGAGAACAAACTGTGCTCACCAAAGTAGTTCTGCAAGTGAAAAGGATGAGGAAGCGCTGACGTCCGATTTCAGCGACAATCCTTCCTCATCCTCGACTTCGTCAAGCACAGGAGAGATCAACTTAGGTGAAGATCCCCAGAGAGAGGCCTTGCTACCTATGCTCGAAGAAGCATTGCGGAGGATGCTGCCCGGGGAAACCTTTAGTCTATGCCTCCAACGTCTTTCACGAAGTGACATGGCCGAGTTTAACTACCTGAGCGAGCTACACACTAGAGTACTCCACCAATATGAGCTACTGTTAATGAAGTTGAAGCGAGAAGCAGTTTTAGTTAAGGCTCTCGAGGAGGCTGCGCATACTCAAGCTCAATTGCAACCACTGTGGTTTTTTCGATGGACAGATACTCCAGATGTTGTGAGTGGTCCCTTCTTGGAACTGAAAATGCGAGAATGGGCATCGAAGGGATATTTCATTAAGAAGAAGGCCGAGGTGCTTAGCGGTACAGCGCTGCGAGCCCAATGGAAAAATGCTATGGATATCTTTAAGTAAATTTAGTGGGTCAAGATGTGCTTGTCGTTTGCATGCCAGAGAGATCCTCACGAATGGGATGTCGTGTCGCTTTAAATACAAGCAAATCAAAGGTTGCCGTATAGAACGACCTTTTCTGTTGGATACTTTTCTAATGCTCTTGGTGCCACCCATTTGTTCGTAGTGCGAATTTTGTACTTGTCAACCTTTTTTCCTCTACCAAACCTTGCCGTTTCGTAACTTTTTTTTCAAGACAGACCTATTTGCTTAACTTCTAAATAGAACTCGCGCTTATCCATCCTAAACGGACGTGCTAGCGCCGACAGAAATTAGCATATTTTTCCTAAAAAAAGGTCATATAATATACACCGTAAAACAAATGCCTGCACAGAGCCGGAATGCACGACCGAAGGCTAATCTGAACACGGTTTTCAGAAAATTTAATATTACGCATCTTACGCCTTCATTTTGTAAAAGTATGACCCCGAGAGTGTTTTCAGAATTGCAGCCGGATAATCTAGGAGCCTACGGTATTCAGAACGAGGCAGATGCCATTCGATTGCGTGATGCGGTGGAATATGTAAAGGGCATTTTAAATTCACCATCTCCTTCCTCCGTTAGTGAGGTTCTGGACAGCGTCGAGGAGTGTGATATAACAGAGGGCAAGGAAAACGTACATGAGCGCAATCGTCGATACACAGCTCGAGGCACGACTGTGCTCACCAGAACGCCAGACAACCGTGAGGTCAAGCGGAAAAGTCGCATTGTAGTTGCCATTCGAAAGCGACCACTCAATGCTGGAGAGGAGGCCAGCGGACTTGAGGATGTTATGGAGTCGAACAACACAAACGAGATCATATTAAAGGAGCCCAAGGTGAAGGTGGATCTGCGCAAATACACCCATATTCATCGTTTCTACTTTGACGAGGTCTTCGACGAGACATGTACAAATGAAAACGTGTACCGGCGTACTGCTCGTGCCCTTATTGATACAGTCGTGGATGGCGGCCTGGCTACATGTTTCGCTTATGGTCAAACGGGGAGTGGCAAGACCCACACAATGCTTGGTAAAGGTGAGGAGCCAGGATTGTACGCCTTGGCAGCACAGGATCTCTATGAGCGACTTGGCGCGGGGGGCGACCTTGTTGTGTCTTTCTACGAGATTTATGGGGGCAGACTATATGATTTGCTTAACCGGCGTCGTCTGTTAAGATGTCTTGAGGATGACAAGGGGAAGGTAAACGTTCGGGATTTGACAGAGCACATCTCCGGAAGCGTAAGCGACCTGATGCATATTATAGAGCAAGGAAGCCGTATTAGAAGCTCCGGTTGCACTGGTGCTAACGACACTAGTTCCAGATCGCACGCGATACTCGAGCTAAAGCTGCGAGTTCACGACGTGAATGGTCCCAAATGCTCGGGTGGAAAGTTCACGTTTATCGATCTTGCCGGAAGTGAACGTGGTGCCGACACCGTTGATTGTGCGCGGCAAATCCGTATGGAGGGGGCAGAAATAAACAAGAGCCTTCTCGCCCTGAAGGAATGCATACGATTTTTAGACCAAAACAAGAAGCATGTGCCTTTCCGTGGCTCGAAGTTAACCGAGGTCTTGCGCGATTCTTTCGTTGGTAACTGTCGAACCGTCATGATTGGCACCGTTTCACCCGCAAACCACAACTGTGAACACACTCTAAATACCCTACGGTACGCTGATCGTGTCAAGGAGCTCAAGAGAAGTGTTACAAACAAACCGACCTTAGAAGACAACGAGCAAAAACAGATTTTTAGCGTGGAAAAGCCAGCTTCGCTGAGAGCGAACCGACATGGTGTCACAATCACAGGGTCCGATAACCGTGTTCCGCTTGCGGTGATTCCTCCTTCCAGCAGTCGCAGCAGTGTCCTGTGTAGTCGCGCCCCCACAATGCTTAACTCCATGGCCTCTGATGGCCCCCCAACCCCTAAGAACGGCCGCCGCAGCGGCCAACTTTCCAGGCTGCCACCCCCATCTCTACCACCAACATCACCACCACCACCACCACTACCTCCTCCTCTTCCTCCGGCACCGGCTTCAGCATCGCATCTACCGATTAAGCGTGGCCGCGAGGAGGCCGGATCGTTGGTGTTTTGTTCTCCAAGCGAAGCCGGATTCAAACACGGAGGGTCTCGCCAAGAGTGTGATACTGATGGCGGTGGTGGCGGCAATGAATTGTCCACAGACAACGTCTTCCTACTGCAGACACGTGCCGAGCTGCGACACAGCACTATTGAAGCGTACAAGCATTACTTGGGTGTGGACATGCACTGCATTCGTGAGGAGCACCAGATCAAGTTCAATGCTGAGCAAGAACGGGTAAGCGACGAAGAATTTATTCAAAAGGCTCGTGAACTGGTCGATGAAAAGTCTAGGGCAATGAATAGTTTCCTTTATTGCCTTGAGGCGCTCGAGAGGTCGTCGAAGTAGGATTGCAAGTTGCACCGATAATAGATTTTTTTCACGTTCATCATTTCTTGCTATATGCATGTGTGTAGCCATAGAAAGAGCAGAACGAAGAACGTGTGAAGATTATTTTTTAATTTACTGGTCTAATCACAAGACTAGGCTAGAAAGTTTTCCTTGCATTTAGACAATTTAAGAGCCCTTTTCATTTTTCTTATTGTGTTCCATCTCATTTAGATTTTTTTCCATTTTTTTTGTAATTACTCTTCCTGGAAGGTATGACTTAACATTTTTTGACATGTAAAAGGGGTATGAATTCTTATTGCGGTTGCCTTATAAGGCAAATGAATCTTTTGCTTCATTTCTGCTACTTTTCCAAAGCCTGGACAATTTATTTTAATAAAGCGTACCGTAAAGATCTATTTTTTAGCGACTCAGATTAGAACGGACAAATAAAAAGCGAAAGAGCAATAAGGTATGAATGCTTCGATTGTCCGTCGTTTTTTTTAATTCCGGGAATCCCGGCATGAATCCCTTTAGTCAGTTTCGACCCTCGATGAAGACTACCATACAACCATCGATTATTAGCGCCGATGTGGATAAAAGAGCCTTGGAGGCTAAGGTTAGCAGTTACCTCGGACAGGAGTTGATCTCCGATCGAGATGGGGAGCCGGAATACGTGCCGCCATTAACTAGAAAATGGGTCAAGGCCCCTAAATCAATGCTATCTACGAGCGAAACACGGAGAAATTGGTTCCGCATTATGTCTTTCAATATGATGGTGGACCGATATAACAACGTTTCTAAACACCAAACTACACCAGTCGAGGATGTACAAGTACGGGTACCTAGCTTCACACGGAAAGGAAGAAGCAACCTAGCCTCCGACGGTGCGTCATTAGAAACATCCGATGAGTTTATCGACTTCGACCCCCTCATCGACACGGAGCTCCCACCATTTCTTACATCAGAGTTTCGTAGAACCCATTTGATAAATACCATCAAACACTATGATCCGGACGTTGTGTGCCTGAATGAGGTGAATCGCATCTTCTTCAATGGAGACTTGTGGCGTTATGTTCGCTTTCTGGGCTACGGGACCCTCTATCAATCCAGCCGTGGAGCGCGGGTACGGGTACTTCGTAAAGGCGAAGACCCCGCCGCGCCCCGCAACGTCGGTAAAATACACGAAGAGGAAGACATCGGTAATGTCGTGCTCTTCCATAAGGGTCGTTTTATACCGGCCCTCATGCCAGGCCGAGACCTCCCCGGACACTTTCATTTTGGCCATTTCGTATCCTTACGCGACAAAATCACGAACTTGAATTTAAATGTAGGATGCGTTCAACTCACAGCGGGGGATACAGAAGAGGCACGCACGGTAAGGCTTCACGAAGCTCGGCAAATACGCATGATATTAGATGGGATGAGTGGCAAAACTGCTGACTGTGCACACACAACAACCGTCCTCTGTGGCGACCTCAATAATGTGGATGATGAAGAGCCATGCGTACAGGTAATTCGTGAGCGATTCTTTTCAACATACGATGCTCTCGGTGGCCCGAGGTGGACGGCATGGCATCATCGAAAGGTGTTTGATGAAGGAAAAGGCATCACCACTGGCTCCCCTACCTCCTCGTCATCAGGATACAGTAAATATTTTGTTAAAAATGTCGCGGAAATGCGTCGAACAGACGCAGAATGCATCGCAGAAGAGGAGATCAAGCGACACATTAGGACAGATGTGGGGCTGAAGAATCATGGTAAATTTTCCTGTGCAAGCACAATGGGAAAGTTCATCTCAAATAACGTGGATCCGGCGACTCAAGAGACGACGGGGATGCCTCGCGATGACTCAAGCGTCAGAGTGAAGGAACAACAGGTTAACAGCAGCCCCCGGGCTGATTCTGAAAAGACAGATATGCTTGCCCTTTGCAAGACTAACATGGAGCGTCATGGAATTGTGTACAGAGCCCAAGACTTCATCTTTTATGAACCCGAAGCCCTAGCTCTCCATCAGGCCCTAGATATTCCCGAAGACGAGGAGATAAATCCCGGGCAGCTCCTTCCTAACTCCAAGTTACCCTCACATCATCTTCCTTTGTTAGTGGATGTCTCATTTAACAATATTTATCCCGATGCATGATATATGTCGTTGAGAACCAATGATCTTTATCTATTCAGTCGCGAGGCGATAGCCTCGGAAGGGAGGTCAGAATCAGAGTTTTGATGAGACTGAAGAGGGG